>PISX010019273.1:0-38490 GCA_004024625.1 Mellivora capensis
AATGGCAGGTCCTGGTGTCACCCAGGACATCTGACTTCAGTGTCCACCCTGCGCCCCCATTCAGAGGTTCATAGCTTTCTGCTTCATCACATTCTCCAGGTTTTCAAACCCGTTGCCATATGGCTTCCTTCAAATTCCTTTACTGTCTCCTGTCACAGGTCTCCTTTCTCGCTGTTGCCTTTGCATATTTCCATCTCGTTTTTCCTTTACAAGAAGAAAGTGCAAGTCATGGTGAGCTCGGATTTCTCTGTGCACCCGGGCTTGCAAAAACCAATTAATGCATGCTTATTCTTCTCAAGTAGAACCACGAATGTGACTGCAGATTTGCTTTCTTAATCCATTAATTTCTGCCTTTATCTTTATCAATGTTAACGTCCTAATTTCTTTTGGTATTTAAACTCCATAAGAAGGTCCTTATCCTTTGTCTTCCTATTTTAGGACCGAAGTCATTTAAGTCTTAATTTTCTACTGAATGTGGTTTTGCTCTGTCCCAGGAGTTCGGGAATGAAGTATTCTATTTTTCATTGTTTTCCAATAGTTTTTAATTCAGTTTCCCTCTTGATATCCTCTTTAAGGGTTTTCTAGAAGTGTGTTTCCTAATACAGTAGTTAAGAGTCTAGTCATCACACCTTTGTTACTACCCATTTCATCAGATTATGATAAAAATATGGCCTTTTTCAGGGCACCTGGGTCAGTTAAGGATCCAAATCTTGGTTTCGGCTCAGGTCATGATCTCAGGGTCGTGAGATCGAGCCCTGAGTGGAGCTCTGCGCTCAGCATGGTGTCTGCTTGAAGATTCTCTCCCTCTGACCCTCACCCCAGATGCATGTGCACACGCTCTTTCTCTGTCTCTTTCTCATAAATAAATAAGTCTTAAAAAAATATGTGGCCTTTTCTGTTTTTCTGCACTGGTTCGGGTTTTCTCTGTGGTCAAATAGACCATTTTTGCAGCCGTTCTGGGGACCTGCGAACAGGATGTAGGTTTTCTGTTCATAGAGTTACGAATCTTCACTACTAAATCAAATTTATTATTATTCATGTATATTGCTCCTTTTTATTTACTGGTCCTAATTCTGAGTGTTGTGTATTGAAGTCTTTCGCTGTAAGTGCATCGTTATCCAAGTCTCCTTACGATTCTGGTACTTTCGTTTTGTATGTTTAATCACATTTTGCTTAGTTCATATGGGTTTATGACACTTTGATCTTTTTTTTTTCTTTTAAAGGTTTTATTTATTTGACAGACATCACAAGTAGGCAGAGAGGCAGGCAGAGAGAGAGAGGGGGAAGCAAGCTCCTTGCTGAGCAGAGAGCCCGATGCGGGGCTCGATCCCAGGACCCTGAGATCATGACCTGAGCCGAAGGCAGAGGCTTAATCCACTGAGCCACCCAGGCGCCCCGACACTTTGATATTCCTTATACTTTTTGCCTTTCATCTTCACCCGTGTTCCCCTCAACGTCCTCTTTCATCCTGCTTTTTTGCATCCTTTCTTGTAAATAACATCTAGCTGGGGTTTGTTTTACACGCCATCCTGACTTCGCACAATGACTGAAATACTTGAAATCTGATTCTTTCCCTTTCCTTCTGGCTCACTGTTTACACTGTTCTCTCCTCTCAGATGGTTACTCTTGGTTCCCTTTCTCCTGGTTAACTTGTGAGCTCTTCTCCACCCTCCACCAATGGCCCCCTTCCCTCTCCCTGCTTTCATAATCAGATGCATATTTTTCTACAGTTATTTGAAAACAAAATTCCACCCGTTTCCCCCATTCTGTCCCTCTCCTGCCCCAAGACAGGAGCTCTGGATATTTTCGCTTCCTCCCCCCTCGCCCAGGACCCCCAAGCCTTGCTTGTAACATGTAGGTTGGGCTTAACTTTCTGCCCCACTGCCCCCAGCATCTATACCCTTTGGTTTTTCCTCTCCCTCTGGAGAATTTTGTACTTTTAATTATAGACTAGTGTTTGGACCAACCGAGGTATGAGTACAAAATGGCTTTCCAAATTTGTTTTCAATTACTGCCTCCGACTGTGCTCATCAAATCATTTTTCCCTCCCTTCAAACATTCCAAGGAGCTCCTCTCACTTCCTGGTTAATTTCCTGTATCAAAAGCTCAGTCCAGACTAATTTAACACTTTGATCCCCGTGAATGTTCTTCCTACCCATCCCCACCCCCCACCTCTCAACTCCCGGCTCAGATCTGGCCTGTGGCCCCAAGGAAGGGGCTGGGGTCTCACTCCCTCTGCCACACCACGTCTCCTGAGTCTCTTTCCCCCCAGCCGCTGGGGCTGGCAGGGGGAAAATGGACTCGGGCAAAGTCTTTTTACTCAACTGGTGCTCCTGACGCCCTCTGGCCATTGCATGGTTCCCAGGAAAGGGAAAGATTTTTTCCTCCTGCCTCATAGCCTCCCCAACCCCCCAATACCATCCACGGCACCTCAGGGTGCCCCACAGGGGTCCCCTCTCCTAGCCAGCAGCTCCCCTGCCATCGGCAACACGGTTAACCCAGTAAGGGGTCAGCACAGAGGAAACCACAAAACTTCACTCTGCCCCCACCCCAGGGTCGCCTCCCCGCACCCCAGTCAGCTCTCTCTTTTTTTTTTCTAGTTCAACCAGTTCAGATGCAAGTCACTTGCATGAGGACACATCCCAAGGGGCAATGAATGGCCAACACCCCCTTCTTGCAGACACCCCGAGTTCGGTCAGTGACTCTCTTGGAGCCCCAGTTGGTTGGCTTGGAGAGGCAGGAAGTCCAGCTTTTGGGGGTAGGTGGTGGGAAAGGGCACTTAGGCTCATGACTCCCTGACCCTTAACCTTACCCTTACTCCCAGTTTCTAGTTTTCTGCTTAAACGGCTGAGAGATGCTGGAGGAGAGAGCGGAACTAGTTCTGCCCCCTCCACTTTGAGGGAGATCCTTAGGGGGGGGGCTGGGGGGGGAAGGGCCAGAGCACAGAGAAAGTTCGAGCTCCAGGGATATCTGTTGGGGGCTGGAGGGCTGGTGAGTTCCACAGGTGACTCCCAGACTGGAGCTCATGCCGTGTCCACCAGTGTCCATCCCTAGGTGATACGGGGCTGCAGCTGTTCTCGGGACCACGGAGACACCCACACAGTGCGTGGCCCTGTTCCAACCATCTGCACAACTAACATACGGCCAAATATTGTTAAGCCTTAAAAAGGAAGGAGATCTGACCCATGCGTGGATGGGCATGAACCTGGAGCCCATTCTGCTCAGTGACATAAGCCAGTCACGGGACAAAGACTAGGATCCCACTTACAGGAAGGACCTAGTGTGGTCAGTTTCATGGAGGCAGAAAGTAGAACAGTGTTGCCCCGGGGCTGGGGGAGGGGAACGGGGCGGTGGTGGGGGTGGAGGATTGGTGTTCAATGGGGACAGTTTCCATTTAGAAAGAGAAAAGGGGTTCTGTGGGTGGCTGGTGTGATGGCCATGCAACAGCGTGAATGCGTTCAGTGTCACTGAGCTGTATATTTAGAAACGGGGAAAATAAGGTTAACTTTCAGGTCCTGTATATTTAACCACAACAAAAATGTTATAAAAACCCCATCCACAAGGGGGCGCCTGGGTGGCTCAGTGAGTTAAGCCTCCACCCTCTGCTTGGTTTTGGCTCAGGATCTCAGGGTCCTGAGATAGAGCCCTATGTCGGGGTCCCTATTCAGCTGGGAGTTTTCTTGGGATCCTTTCCCTCTTGCTCTTCCTCCCTCTCTGCCCCTTCCCCTGCTCTCTCGCTCTCTAAAAATAAATAAATAGCATCTTTAAAAACCCATCTGAGGGACGCCTGGGCGGCTCAGTTGGTTAAGCGGCTGCCTTTGGCTCGGGTCATGATCCCAGGGTCCTGGGATCGAGCCCCGCATCAGGCTCTAGGAAGCCTGCTTCTCTCTCTCCCTCTGCCTGCTGCTCTGCTTACTTGCACTCTCTTTCTGTTGAATAAATAAATAAAATCTTAAAAAAATAATAAAATTAAGGCTGGTTTTTAGAGCCATCGTCAGCACAGTAACCTGGAAGGGAAGGTGCAGAGATCGCCCAAGTATCCCCAAACCCCCACGTAGGTGGCCTCCCCAGATATCAACACGCCCAGCAAAATGGGGCGTTTGTTCCAGCTGATGACCCAACCCTAGCACATCGCCACCACCCGAAGCGTATAGCTTATATCACAGTGCACTCTTGGTGTTGTCCCTTCTACGGGTTTGGATGAATCACAACCCGGACCCACCTGCCGTCATCTCAGTATTTCCCTGCCTTCAGGAGGACACGTGTAGATTTCCAGGTGTCTGGGGCACATCCGAGCCCAGCTGTCTGGAAACGGTTATTGAAGTGTTTGCTGGGTCAGAGCCCCAGAGCGAGAGTGTAGACGCGGTCTACACTGCGGCGTTATGGTGAGGAGGGGTCAGCCTGAGGTCCTGAAGGGAAAACAGAGTAGAATCACAGAAGCCCAGGATGGAGAGTTTCCTGAGGTAGGACAGGGTGGGAGGCCGTGGAGGGGGACAGGAACACCAGGGCCAGCCGCCAGTGCCGTGGACTTGAGTGTATGGTGGCCATTGGGAACACAACCGGCAGAGACGCCGCCCGCTTCAGCATCACCTGTGATGAGCATAGAATTGGGACAGCCTCAGGCCCGACGGGATGGGACCAGCTGTGTAAATGAGGGTGTGGCCATTTGGTGAAAGACTTCAGGACCTTAGAGAGGGGACATGTTCGCAATATATTCATACATAAGAGAAGCCAGTCTTGAAGTAGTGTATTTTGTATCATCCCATTTGGGGAAAAGATTTTGTGCACGCGGAGGAAAAATAATCTGGGCAGGATAAACCGGAATGTTAATATAGTCTCTGGGTTTATAGGAGGTTTAGTGCTTCGTTGTGTTTTAAGACGTTTCTGGGGGCGCCTGGCTGGCTCCACTGTTGTGTCTGACTCTTGATTTTAGCTGAGCTCATGATCTCAGGATCGTGAGTTCGAGCCCCGCATGGGGCTCTGGGCTCAGCGGGGAGTCTGCTTAAGATTCTCTCTCTCTGGGGCGCCTGGGTGGCTCAGTGGGTTAAAGCCTCTGCCTTCAGCTCAGATCATGATCCCAGGTCCTGGGATCGAGCCCCGCATCGGGCTCTCTGCTCAGCAGGGAGCCTGCTTCCTCCTCTCTGCCTGCCTTTCTGCCTAATTGTGATCTCTGTCTGTCAAATAAATAAATAAAATCTTAAAAAAAAAAAAATTCTCTCTCTCTCTCTCCCTCACCTTTTGCCCCTCCCCTCCTCTCCCTCTCTTGGAAAAAAAAAAGAGGTTTCTGCAGTGAACACAGAGTACTCATTAATATAAAGAGGAGGAGAGGGTCTCCCATGGGGGAGCAAACCCCTCCGGGGTCCCTCCATTCATGGGACATTGAGAGAGAGAAGCTGCTGGAAGGGTCTGTGCACCTTCAGGAAGGCAACAAGAATTTCCCAGGCCCCCACCGTATGCCCGTTCTCAACAAGCTCCCACTGAAGCAGGAGGGCAGTGGGGAAAGGAGGCAGCGAGGAAGCTGAGGGGCCTAGGAGCAGGGCCGGGGGCAGGAGAAGGCACAATCTCAGGCTGGGGGTGCAGGGGTGTGGCAGAGAAAGGGCTCTGGACAGCGAGGGTCTTTCCCAGGCTGAAGTCGGGGGCAAGCAACCACTGACCGCCTGTCCAGGGAGCGCAGATCAGCTCGGTGAGCTGGGCAGGGCCGTGTGCAATGGGGAGCCACGGGATGTTTAGAAGGACGCGTGTTGGCCAGGGCCCTACTGGGAAGGACGACACAAAGCAAACCACCTCAAGACAAAAAAAGAGTCCAGCGCTTCTCCCAGCTGGGGGGGGCCCAGGTGGTTCCTGTGGCAGTCCCACCCCGGGAGAGATGTAGGGACCAGCTTCAGGCCTGCGGCTGGGACCCCTGGGACGCCTGTGGAAGGACTAGCTTTCGTCCCTCCCTCCCTCGTTCTCCATCTACCTCTCACACCGGCCTCTGCTCTGAGACCCTCTTACCATGGACAGTAGGACTCACACTACCGGAGCTGCTTTCTCATAGATCCCATCACGGCCAGTATCCACGCCCGCCAGGTGCTCCGCCCCGCAGACCATCGCCCCACCTGCCCAGCCCTACCAGGCCCGAGGCCCTCCCTTTCTGCCCAAACCCCTCCCCTGGACCTTCTGGAAAGCACAGACTCGCCCTTCCCTCCCTGGCTGACCTGGAAATCTGGTTTGCCCCTAAGGACAAGGAATGGGACCTGGGACCCCGATGGCCCCCTTCTTCCCTGGAGCAGTTTTTCCTCTCGAGTCCCTGACCTCAGGCTCCAGGAGTGGGCTGGGCTCCCTCCGACCCCATGGTGGGCTCCAGACCAGGTCAGTGCTTTTGTCCCTCACAAGCCCCAGCCCCGTCCCCTTCCCAGCAGTCCCATTTCCAGGACCCTCGGGCACCGAAGGTGGCGGGGGGGCGGGGGGCAGCGCCTCCAGCTCAGCCCCCTCGCTGGGGTCGGGGTCGTCATTGCTCAGCCCCAGGGCCTGTCTGTTCCTGGATCTCACCGCCTTCCTTCCGCTCTGTCCCTGTCTCCCCCATCACGCACTGACTTCAGACTTTTCTTTATTTCTTGCTTTTACTGTGAAAACAAGGACCATAAGAGAAGATAAGTTTCGTTCTCACAACTGACGATGCCTGCCTGGGACTTGGAGGGGCCGGGCTAGAACTAAGGGCAAACAAGCATCGTTCTCGGGGAATACCCGTCCGCTGGTGCATGTGGGCCATAGGTCAGGACACTGGCCATCACGGCCACCATCCCACCCATTTCGGGTGTACGTTCTGTGGCCTCGGGCACATAAACGTCGATAGGCAGCCATCACTCCCATCTGCCTCCAGAACTCTCCATCTTGCAAAACTGAACCTCTGTCCCCGTTCGACACCAACTTCCCTGCCCCTGGCAACACCGTCCTCCCTTCTGTTTCTGCGAATCTGACAACTGTAAGTACCTTTATGGGTGGAATAACATAGTTTAGTCCTTCTGTGACTGGCTTTCTCCACCCAGCATGAGGAGATGAGCTCACGGTTCATCCACGTTGGAGAAGGAGCCAGAATTTCCTTGCTTTTTAAGACTGAATGATATCCCACTGGATGCAAAGACCACATTTAATCCATTCATCCATCAATGGGCACTTGGGGGTGCAGCCAATGTTTTATTTAGCTCTTGTGAATAATGCTGCCGTGAACGTGGGCACACGGATCTGCTCGCATCTCTGCTTTCAGTTCTTGGGGGGCTATACCCAGAAGTGGAATGGCCGGACTCTACGGTAATTCTGTTTCATTTATCGAGGACCCACCATATTGTTTCCCACAGTGGCTGCCCCGTGTTACCTTTTCCCCTGCTCGGGGCTGGGGCTCCGCTTTCTCGCACCCTCAAGGACACTTCTCCCAGCAGGCGACCCACTCATCACAGTGGACTGGTGGGTCTCGTGCTGTGCTCCCCAAAACCCACTCTTCTTTCCCCACTGGTCTGGGGGGCTACTTCTTCCCGAGGGCAAGTTCTACAACATTCCCGGTCCTGCACCTTTCTAGAATGTCCCCCAAGCTTCAGAAGTTACGTATGACAAGTTCTCCCAGAGGTCCCGCTGGAGGGACTTGTGAGCAGTCCTGGGCTCTCAGTCTTGCTCAAAACACTGTGTTGGCCTGCGTACCCAAAAAAGCCAGAGATAAAGGCACAGCTTGGCTGCAGGGACTTTACCCAGGCATGTGGTTCCAGGGGAGCCTGAGTGAGACAGGGAAGGAAGAAAGCCAATGGGACGATGTGCTGCTGAGTGTGTGACCCCTCGATCGTGGCTGCTGGCTTCTGTGGGACCTTCTGAGACCAGCCCTTATGAAATGCATCAGGACCAGGATGGCTGGTCTCAGGAGAGTGTAGCAAAATGAGGTCAGCCTTGGCCTCTGCTGCAGGCTGGCTGGGCATTAATGAATATAGCCGGCTAGGCCCATGGGTAGCCTCCAACTCTGGCCCCACAGCCAGCTTGTGGTGGGCTCATGGTGCAAGCACCAGGGGGCTTGGACCCAGGCACGCTGACTCCACAGGACAAGTCAGCCTGTCCACCCGGTTTGCTTAGTGCCCCCTCTGGTGGCCATATATGTGAACTACACCACTTTGTGCCACTTCCAAGGCCATCCACAGGCCCCTTCCCCAGGTCTCAACTCCAATTTTTCAAACTTGCTTCTTCTAGACCCTCAACCACTCAGCAAAGCCATTCACCACGGCTCATGTGCTTGCACGTGTCCTGACCTCTGACCTCTCCTCCCCGCATACAAGGATGACCAGGCATGCTACCTGAGGCGTTGGCCCACTCTGCAAATGGGGTCTTTGCCTGTGATCTGCTCCACCAATCCGGCAGCACCATTTTCACTTTTTTTCTTTTTCTTTTTTTTTTTTTTTAAGATTTTATTATTTATTTGACAGAGAGAGAGAGAGATCACAAGTAGGCAGAGAGGCAGGCAGAGAGAGAGGGGGAAGCAGGCTCCCCGCTAAGCAGAGAGCCGGATGTAGGGCTCAATCCCAGGACCCTGAGATCACGACCTGAGCCGAAGGCAGAGGCTTAACCCACTGAGCCACCCAAGCGCTCCAACTTTTTTCTTTTTTTCCCAGATTCCTTTTTGCTGTGATCGGCCAGAGTCGTTTCTGCTTATGGTAGATGACGACAATGGCCACAGGAATTCTTCCCATCCCTGCGGGCGGGTGGTTTTGCAATCTGTCTTTGCCATACTTCCCGGGGCAGGGAGTCTATTTCTCCAGTCCTTGAATCTGGACTTGGCCAAGGGGACATTAGCAAACATAGGTCAGCAGGGGCTTGAAGGGTACACCGGCCCTGTGGCGCGTCCTCTTAGGTCCACGCTTCTTCATACAAGAGCCACGGGATGCCATGGCATCCACGGGGCTGGGCTAGCCTGCCGGCTGATGACAGACAGGATGGCCGAATCATCCTCGATGCCCCAGCTGAACATCCAGCGAACCCACACGTACAGGTGAGGCTCCCTGAGCCACAGAGTGCCAGCCGCGCTGAGCCCCGAAGGGATCCATTTCCCTGGCCCCGTCTCGGGCTGTCTTCATACAAGAGCATCCACGGCGTGGCCGAGATGAGGGACTCTAGGAGGCAGAAGTCCGAGGCAGAAGTAAGGGCAGCCCCCGCCCCCGGGACTCTCCGTCTCTCCATCTCTCCTTTGGGACCAGCCCCAGGAGGGGGTTGAGAGAATCTTGGGGCAAGAGTTTCCCCGGCAGAGGGGGACACGGTTCCGGACTCAGCTCACCACCTCGCTTAGGGAAGGAGCTTCTGGAATGCTCTCTGAGCTCTGTCCTTGCGAGCACCTTCTCTAAGATCTTCCTTGGACTCTCTAAAGGGGTCCATGACAGGGACTCCCTGGCGAGGCCTTCCCTTACTCTCTGCTCCCGTCTACCGGTCCTCCCTTCCCCTCCCCGATCCCCGCTTCCCCCCACCTCTGCAGGTACTTGGTCCTCTCTCTTGGGGAGCAGTGAGGAGCCCAGACCCATCCCAGGGTCCCATGGGCATCCAGGACGCCTCATTCCTATGGCTGGGCACCCACTGTCGGCCGGGGACAGGACGCACGATTTCAGAGGGAACTTTCAGTTTACAGACACATAATACATTTATTTCATATTTTAAACCTATCAAGAATATAGAGCTAGAATGTTTGTGGATGACCAGCCCTGCAACAAGGTGTTGGGGGGCTTGGTTTTGTGGAGTGAGCGTGCCCATGCTCCTTGCTGAGAGGAGGCAGGGGCCCAGGGACAGGCTCTCTGGCCTGTGTCCATGCTTGGATGCTAACTTTAGCAGTTAGAACAACTCCAAGCACCTGTTTTTAGGAATAAGGCATCCAGCCCCGCCCAAGGGAGCACGCCGTTGCATATTTTTAGTATGAAAAACAAAACTACCCCCATTTATCGAACCCTTGCAAAGTGCCGGTCATGGCCCAAAGCGCATTTTCCCCACAAAAACCGCTTTAGCAGGTACCCCTTTGCAGGCTTGGGAAGGTGAGGTGACTCGCCCAAGGCCACACGGCAAGACCAAGAAGCAGAAAACACCGTTTGTCAAAGAACCAAGAAAAACCAAATCGCTCCCCCCAAATGTCCCAGAACTAAGAATCGTGCAAAACATTGTGCCTTCTGTATGCTTGCTGACAGTTTCGTGAATTGTTTTAAAGCAGCGGGGTCGCCCGGGCTTGGCTTCCGACCCACCGAGATCAGTTCACATCCGTGTGAGCTGGGTCCCCCAGACACCACAGATTCGTGAGGAAAACTCATCCTTCGTTGGGCACCACGGGCATCTCCTGGTTGTTATCCCTTGCATCTTGGGTGCCTGCCTCTTGTGCCATAAATCGACAAGCCAGCGACCAGCAAACTACCGCCTACGTATCAGGCCAATACATTAAAAGTGGTTTTTTTTTTTTTTTTACATTTTTAAATGGACGGAAAAGGTAAAAAAAAAAAAAATTATGTGACCCATGAAAATTCCACAAGATTAAAATTTCAACATCTGAATAGAAAGACCTATCGAAACAGAGCCGTGTCCGTGTGTGTATGATCTGTGGCTGCTACACAGGACAGCAGAGTTGAAGAGCTGCAGGGGAGACCCCATTGTCCTCAAAGCCTGAAATCCTTACTGTCTGGTCCTATACAGAAGGTTCGTGAATGCCTTGTATCTTGGACCACCCTGGCTCAGATCTAGATGTTTTTTCGGACCCTGTGAGAGGAAACCGTGGTCTCTCCAACAGGCTGCTTATGTCCTAAGCGTCCCATTTCCCAAATATATGCCAGTTTTTGTATTCTGAGCTGTCCCCCGCCGGCTTCTTTGCAGGTCAATGTTGGCGTGTCGTCCATTCTCGGTGGAGGGAAGGGCTTGTGTCGCCGAAACACAGACGTGCCGAAGACAACACAGCACAGGACTGAGGGGGGAAGAAAGAGAAGTGGCTTCGGGGCCGGCCTTGGGGGTCCTCGGGGAAGGTGGAGCCGGGAGTTCTAATCCCGCTGTGGCCCCGTACCCAAGGGAAGGAGGCAGAGAAATTCGAGTCCAGGGAAGAGGGCACCAAGGGCTCTTGGATCCACTTCCCTCTTCAGAGCTGGGTGACTCAGAACATCTGTGGAACGCTTGGCCCCCCATGCCTGGGGCTCATTTATTCCGCTGCTCCCCGGCAGGCTCCTGACAGGTCACAGGGGAGGGGAGTGCGGTGGGCGCAAAGGGAATGCCCTTATTTCCCATTAGCCTTTCCCCTGCCTTATCCTCCCTGTGCTCCTCGGAGGGGCTGGCAAGGTGTGAACCGCACACTGGACAGGGCCATGTTGAGTGTGTGAGGCCACGACGGGGGGACACTAAGCAGTTCCTGGGCCAAGGGAGTGGAGGGGAGGGTCCCCTGGGCAAGCCTGGCATCGAGGCTCCTCTCATCCGGGATGGGACCAATTCCCCGCTGTCCATTCTCACTGGCACATGTGGAAGCGAACAGGGAAACTGCAAAATGGGTCTAGCAGGACTGGTTTCTGAAACCTACTGCTCTCGGGCTCCAGCTCCAGCCAGGCCCAAGAGGGGCTGGCACAGAGCTGCAGGCTCACCGGCTTCTTGAACTCTGCGGCCTCCTGCGACGCAGAAGATGCATCCAAACGACACAAGACTGCCTTTCCCCCTCCTCCTGGACATCACCAGAAAGGTGTTACAAGGACTTGGGGCTGAGCAGGTCTGGGGCACTAGGCACATCACACAGGGAGGACAGGCCCCTGCACACAGGCCCCCCATCCCAGCCCCCAGCCTGGCCGTCCAGCCCCTACCCCAGCCATGGGGCCTTTCTCTTGGGGGCTGGGGGGTGCATTACTCCCCAAGTCTGTTTTTTCCATCCAAAAAATGAGGCAAGTAAAGGTTGATATGAGGATGGAATAAAACAATAAATATTAGGTTGAAACAGATATTTGCCTAAAATGACAGATTGCCAGATCTGCCAGATTGACTCAAAAGGGTAAATAAGGGCTGTGTGAATGCAGGTTGCCCGGTGGGTCCGCTGGGGAAGGGACCCTTTCAGAAGTCGCCCAGCCGGAGCAAATGTGGTTCCAGTGAGCCCTAATGCCAGGCCTTGCCCCGAGCAAACACACTCCTCCCCAAATCCAAACAGCGAGGGGCTATGGACCTCCAGCACTCACCCTAACATCTAGCATTCCCGAGGGCAGGCGCTGGCCCGGGGCGGCTCCAGCTTCATGCTCAGGAACTTGTCCCATCCTCACTGTGCCCTTGACCTCCCCGCTGGCAGATACAGACGCATGAGCCCAAGGGCACACGGCTGTGCACGAGGCAGCTGGAGACCCCCATGGCTGAGGAGGAAGAGAGCCATTTCCAACAAACAAGGGGTGAGACAGACGCCAACTCCCAAAGAGCAGGACGGTCCCAGAGCAGGACGGCACCAGGTGGCCTCCTCCGAGGGCAGACTTTGGGGAGCCTCTGTGCCAGGGTGGGAGCAGGTAAGTGGGGCTCCGGGAAGCCCCAGTGCAGAGTCACCTCTGCAGGCTCCTCGGCTCAGACCCACTCCTGGGAGGGACACCCTAAACAACGAGAAAGATCTTCAGGGCACGCCAAACACTGAGCTAAGAGCAGAGGCCCTCTGGGGAAAGGGGTCAGCCGCAGATGAGTTCCGCCTGCAGGGCACGGACGGATGTGGGAGCTCTCACTCTGCTCAGCCCCTGCGGGACGGCAGGCTCTCCACCTCCGTGCCTTCCTCTACCACAGCCAGCGCCCGGTCACACCGACCCATCAGCTGGGTGGCTCTGCCTCTTTCACAGGAGCTGGGATTTTCGGGGCTGACTGCCCATTTCCCCTAGGAGTGTGGCACTTTCCTAGGCGGATGGCTTCCGATGGGGCTCCCTCTGGTTCCGGCGAGGAAAGGACCATCTCGACCTCTCCCTGACGCATAATCTCACAAGGGCTTGGGGGAACCAGGAAGGGGCGTGAGTAGGTCCTGAGAGCTTCCTTGGCTAAAGATTCAAGGGTCCAGTCCCCAAGGGTAAGTTGTCTCAAGGCCCCATAGAGGTCCCACTCAGCTTCTTCCTTCTCGCCCTGGGGAGACTGAGGACGCCCCAGCCCTGACAGTAAACTGCTCTCCGGGACTCTGTGAGTCCTCCGGGCAGGGAGAAGGGAGCAGGACTATGGGATGCACAGGGTCCGGTACCGGGCGCACTTTGGGCAAACCCTGACCGCACGGATAGCCGGTTCGCTGATTCACCGGGTACTCCTCTCCTTACGTCTGTGTGGTCACTGCCTTCCCGCGTTCTGGCTCGAATCTGGGTGGCAAGCCACGAGTGTGCTTGTGAAATCGAGGATACGAAATTAAAAAGATACTCATGGAAACATAAAGCATTTATTATTGCTATAGTCAAGGCAAAATATCTGGAAACAATTGGCCTTGATAACGGGGGTAGAATCAGAACCATTATTCATGAGTTTACAGTCTGTTCTCTGCCGTCCACACGTCACAGTTTCACACACGGCACCTACCACGGGACGGACCTTTGTTACACAAGAGGGAGAAGAACGAACTTGGGAGTCACAAAGCATGGCTTACCTACCTCCCTTAGTTACCTGACTTCAGACCGATCACTTGCGGTGAACCTGTTTCATCCTGTGCTGATTTAAAAAAAAAAAAAAAAAAAAAAAAGATGGGACGGGGCAGAGGGGCCTGAACGAACCCAGCTGCTTGGAGGGCCTCTTGAGATAATGTGGGTGAGAACCAGGAGGACACAAATGAGATTGCCCGGGACGCTTGGAAAAAATGATACAAAACAGAGTATTCCTAGTAACAGTGTTTGGAAGCCCTGCAGGGAAGGGCGGGAACCCCATCGCGTAGCCTCTGAGCGCGGCAGCAGGCAGGACAGTCACCGAGCATTCGAAATCTTGGGGCAGGACAAAGGACATTGATGCCCAAACCTCCAGACTCAAAGAGGAAGGAGCTGGCTTGACAAGCCATGTAATATGGACCCAGCTTTACCCTAGAAACACTTTGTCAGTTTTATTTTACCTTAATATACATCTGTACACGCAAGAATAAAAAGGCTATTACACAACGATTCCGTGAGTTTTACCTAGTTTCGAGAATAATGCATGCAGTTACAAATGAGAGGTAGAAACACTGTATTAAAGACCTAAAAATACAAACATCGTATAAATAAATGTTCAAATTAACTGCTGGAATTTCATTCAGATAAATACGGTAAAAATTACATTACTTCGTCAAAGTAAAGGAAAAACCATGTTTTTGTCTGTCTGTATCAGTATCCTAAAATTAGATTAATGCCGAAGAGCTTCTGTGCAATTTGTCAGAGTTTGGGTTATGTTACCTAAAAGGGTAAAAATAAAAGGATTAAAACTGGAGAATGGTTTATTCAAGTATTCAAGCAGGTGCGGAAAAGAAACGAGACCATACACGATGCAGGAACCATTTCTGGAGGGACGTGACCTGCCCGCGTTCTCCGGGACCAGCCGTTAGTGGACCGTCAGGACGGCCACGGGCCATGCACATCAGGCTGCAAAGAGCCGCCGTCTTCCTAAGAGAAGAGAAACCTCACTTGTCACTAACTTCATGGAGAAACTCCCCATCGCCAACAAGCCTTTAGGTCACCGACCTTGTTTTGGCCCTATGAAAATTCTCGAGAGGATCCCGAATTGGTATTTTTCTCTGATACTGCCCAAATAAACCTAGCCTTTAGTAAACCGAGGGACCCCCAGGCATCGATGCACACTCTGCATGCACAATAGAAAATACAACCGAAAGCAAACAGCCAGCAGCTCAAAAACGCCACTGAGAAAATCTGTATGTGTCGGTGGATAGGTTAAAAAAATGCAAAGGTTCACACGAACACAAGTTTTTACCATTTAAAAGTCCACTAGAGGTTACATGTGAATTCTGGAAAGGGTGTGTGTATGTAACATAATCAAGTAAAATATTTTAAACAAGTCCATTGTGCCTCAGTTAGTTTTAAATTGCAAAATCCAATACACAATTGTTTTAATAAATTAGTGCAATATGAGAGAGTCTGGAAGATGAACATGTATCCATATTCGATCAAGTGGAAGAGTCGCCACTTCTGCCAAGAGCCGTCTCTCAGCCTGTTCTCGAGCCCGCTCTTCCCGGGCCGTCGACGGATGCGCGCTCAGGTTCAGACAAACCGACCCCAGTTTTCACACTGCCTGGGTGAGATGTCGATTTTTTATTTTATTTTATTTTATTTTATTTTATTTTACTTTACACCTCAGTAAACGCATGGAATTTCACACACTGCCCTGGTGAACTGAGTACAGAGCCACCCACTTTGTTCCGTTCGTAATGATCCTTGGGAATAACTGCACTGATCATTCTATTTCTAAGGTACATTTATTGACCCTGTCCAAACTGAGCGCCAAGTGGAATACTTCTGCTTCTGCTTCTACACAGAAAAGGGAAGGGCTGACGCGTCCAATAAGGCAGATCTCCTACAAGTCTATAGTTTTTGGGTGGTTTTCCTTTTTGAAGTCATGCTTGTTCTTTGGTAGTCACCAGGTGGGAGACTGGGGTTTCCTGGGGCTGGGGAAACAGAACCCAAACTGTCATCCCAAACCTCTCTCCTCAGTCCCACCGCTGGTCCAGGGACGAGCCGGCGGCTGCTCACAGGGTCGCGGAGCTACAACAGAGTGCTGACAATCTTCTTTCAATACTAGTCTTATCTAGAAATAAAATAAGTTCATAATGAAAATCACGTCTATTGTCAAAATCAAGGAAAGAAGAACTAATGGAAAAAAAAAACCCCAAACCCATCACCATTAATTCTCCATGTGCACCCTTGCCCCCTGACCTTTCTTTGGCCCAAAGTTGACCATCCTGAGTATTTTGTCTTCCTTCTGCCTGATAATTGTTTGCATGTAATTTCCAGCTCGGTGATGCGCACTGGCAAAACTTAGGCTGGCACGTAAAACACAGGACATTTAGGTCTGAACGGCCAGCTTGCTCACAGCTGCAAGTCATTTCAGAACTGGCATCCCTTCGAGGCTGTGTGGTGTGAGCATGTACACTCCGAAGGGCCCACCACCCCCTCCTCAAAACCCAGGGCTTCGTTCTGATAAATGATACCATCACCCGGCAGCCTATCAATCTCCACTCTGCTGTCTATCCTACATGTACCCTGGAGTCTTCATAAAAGCCTTCAGTCACCAATAAGCTCACGAGGCTTAGAACAGTTGCCTTTATTATTAACAATCAAACCAAAGCTCTCTACATACACAAACACACATCTGCCAACACGGTCATGCAGTGTGAAAACCTGAAGCCACCAGGACTTCACGTGGATTATCTCGAGCCCTTGAACAACTCTCTCATCTTTTGGAAGAAGCAGACCACAGGAAGGGTAAGGGATCGGCCCGCAGCCAAGATCCAAACCCAGGCCGGATGGTGCCGGCCTGCTCTGCTCTGCTCGCTCCTCCTGCTGCACCTGTAGGAGACAACTTGGTTGTCTGTTTTCTAAGTCGACTTACATTTATGCACATTTTCGATGTCGGCAGGATCCTGGAGAATCTTAGTGAGGCCTTCCAGAAGAAGGGCTGCCTTATGGTAGCGATAAACGATGTCTTCGGTCTGCTGAAACATCTCATCCAGGGCGGCAGACTGAACCTGAAGCCAAGTCGACAGAAACGAGAAGAGTCTCAACTTTTCCCAGAAAATACGAATCCATCTGGGCAATGCAGCTTTTAATGGAATCTATCTAAAATTAACACATTTTGACAAAATGGTATAATCTACCAAACTATATAAAACTCAAAAATTCACCAGATAGGCAAAATAAAACAGGAGCTTCTTGACGAAAGAGTTCGTCTGCTCTCTCACATCATCTCAGACTCAGATGCAGGACTCGAAAAACTTCCGCTCCTGAACTGGCTCTTCTAGGACTGCACTAAGAAGTTTCTTTTCAACATACACTTTTACACTAGCACAGCCTGACACTTCATTAAAGTACATTTTGTAATAATAACAGGGCGCCTGGGTGGCTCAGTGGGTTAAGCCTCTGCCTTCAGCTCAGGTCGTGATCCCAGGGTCCTGGGATCGAGCCCCGAGTTGGGCTCTCCGCTCAGCAGGGAGCCTTCCTCCTCCTCTCTCTGCCGGCCTCTCTGCCTACTTGATCTCTGTCAAATAAATAAATAAAATCTTAAAAAAAAAAAGTACATTCTGTAATAATAAGATAATTAAGTGGTGTTAAAAGTCATCTCTCTTAGCTTGTTTTAACCAAAGCATTTTCGGGTGTAGTCGTTCATTTGTTCAGAGATGTGTGCTGAGCACCTTCCCGGGTTCCCGGAGCTGTGCACACGGTGGAGAGCGCACTGTCTAGAGGGACGTTCCGGGCTGGGAAACACAGCATTCTAGCCCTAAGGGATACGTGGTACTAGAGAGGGAGCCCTGGAATGGTAGGAAATACACGCTGGGTGCATCTAACCCAACCATGGACGGAGAGAAGATCAGGGAAAGCCTCCAGGAAGTGGTGTTTAGGCTGAGTCTGGAGGAGCAGGAGATGGCCAGGCGATGGGAAAGGCGGGGAGGAGCTTTCCAGAAAGAAGGGACAGCAGACATAGTCACAGGTTGTGAGTATTTCAGAAGTTTTCCCAACGTATTCTGAAATGAGGGCCCAGATGGCCTCACTTAGGGTGAGTCAGCAAACCAGGACTTAATGCCCAACCTGAATGCAGTCTCGGCCGCTCAGCAATGTGACGTTACCCAGTCAACACTGCATTTCCTAGTCAATGGACACGTTCTGCTCCCCCTTAGGAGGGCAACTTTGCCCGAACAATGCACTTCTGACTAATAAATTCCGTTCTTCTTTTTTATGACCTCTCCTTCCCTTTTAAAAACCTTTGTTTTATTGAGCTCAGCAGAGCTCCCCACTGCTTGCTAGGTGGGATGCTGCCTGACTCGTGAGTCATTTAACAAAGACAGTTAGATCTCCAGTTTTACTTGGCTGAATTTTGTTTTTCAACATTCTCTTTAATCATTAAATGCCAGGACTGTCAGTAACCCAGTATCCTAATGTATTTGTTGATATCATCTGTGTCTTCCAAACAATACTTTAAAGCCACTTACAATTAAAAAAAAAAAAAAAATTGGGTACAGAAAGTCCATTCTGGAAAGGAAGAAGAAAAAACTAACCAAACATAGTGCCAGAATCAGTGAGTTTGCTGTGCAGCCTGGGTAAGCGTACTCAAGTTACAGTGCTCTTATTATCAGAAAAGGAAGGAGCGCCATAACTGCTTTGGAGAGGACATTTTTCCTGGCACAAACTTCTAAAAATCATTTATTATATGAAGTCTTAATTCAGTACAGAATGACAGAATGCATATTCATAGCAATAGTTTAGAGCAAAATAATATCTATTATTTTTATCAACAGTTTATATTCCAAAGTTATTTTTCCATGACTTGATAATGGCTTTCAAAATGAGGCCAAGGGTAATGTAACAGTATGATTCAAAGTGGACAAATTTGGAAGGGAGGAGAGAGAAAATAAGATTGGTCAATAATTCCCCCCCTTAATTACTTCTTTAACAGTCCCTAATTTCATCTCTGCTTCAGAGCAATTCCCCCTCCCCCAACATGAGACAGAAACAAATGATTTCCAATAGTACAACAAGAGAGTTGGAAAAGCAGATTTTACTTTGCGTCTTTACTCAGGTAGGGTCAGTAAGCAGAGTCGGGGCACATGCGCTGGTGAACAGCAGGATTTCTCCTGTTTTATTATGCCAAAATTTCTGAAACAGTAGAAAATGCAGATCTAGCCAAAGCCTTTAGATGCAAAGTATAAAAAGATTAGACTGTGCCTAATGTCAGCAATTTTTAAGAGATACAATAAAATCTCACCACGTGTGGTAGCCAATGTCACTTAATGTGTTACCAATTAATTCTGTCGTTAAGAGGGAGTCATAGTGTTTGGGGCTTGGGAATGGTTAAGGGCAGAAACTTCTTTTTTTTAAAGGATAACGTCAAAGGGTGCCTGGATGGCACAGTTGGTTAGGCCTCTGACTCTTGGTTTCGGCTCAGGCTGTGATCTCAGGGTCATGAAACTGCGTCCTGCGTCGGGCTCTGTGCTGAGCAGAGTCTGCTGGAAACTCTCTCTGCCCCTCCCACTAGTGCGCTCTCTCTCAAATAAATACATTTAAAAAAAAATAATAAAGGGAAAATGTCAAGTAGGTATTCAACTCAGAAGATCGGCCTATATAACATTCAATATTAAAAGGGATTACCATTTCTACAGCACAAGTATAGATGAGTTTCTCTGCAGTCACGCTGTTGATTTCATCAATAAATCTCTGTTTGTCAGAGAAGAAGCGATTCAGCTTTTCTGTAAGTTTCTTGCACATGGTGATGCAGAATTTGTATCGTTCATTCAGATTTTTGACAACTGGAAAGAAGTTGAGATGAGAACTAATTTTAATTTTCCTCCCAAAATAAAAATAAAGTCACAGTGACATGCACCTTTTCTGCTGATTTGAGGAAAGTGGCACTAAATGACCTTTGGTGGGGAAAATGACCAGAAATCAGGTTTTTTCATGGGTTCTCTTCCAGGTAAGGAAAAGCTGAGAATAAAGAAAGCCCTTTTGGCTGTTCTCTGTATCAATTAAATGGCAAGAACACAACCCAGAAAAGTCAGCATCTTTGCCCATCTAAGAGTTTTTACTAGCACAGACTCCGCATCAAACTCTCTCTCGGTGTAAAGGGAAAGAGGGCAGCGCAAGGGCGCGGGTGCTGTCGCGTGTGCGTGCCACCCCCCTCCCGCCCCCGTACCTTGTTTCACAGCCGTGGACGGGCTCAGCTTCCCAGACTTGATCTGGGCTTTGGCGAGATGCAGAGAGGCTGCTAAGAGCTGTGCGGCTTTCATGTATAACACCAGCTGCTCCACGCGCCTGTGCCGGAAGGAAGGCGGAGAGTGTTATCCTGAGAGCCAACATGCCACACTCCGCCCTCTACGCATCGGGTCACCAAAGAGCATTTCTAAAGGAGTATCATCTTCCTTGACATTTTTAAAAATATATATTTATTTATTTAACAGAGAGAGAGAGAGAGAGATCACAAGTAGGCAGAGAGAAAGGCAGAGAGAGAGGGGTAGGAGGCTCCCCACTGAGCAGAGAGCCCGATGCGGGGCTCGATCCCAGGACCCCGAGACCATGACCTGAGCCGAAGGCAGAGGCTTAACCCACTGAGCCACCCAGGCGCCCCCTCCTTGACATTTTTAATGCACAAATAACTCCTGAAGGAAAAAGGTTCAGCATGGGAAAAAGCGTGTGTGAAAAGACTCAAGAACCAATACAACCTCTTCATCATCAAATACCTTCAACAGTGCAAGTCACAAGGAAGAGGCAATACTAAGGCTGCAGAATCTTCGAGTCTTGGCTTACAAGTGGAATCTAGGCCAGTGACATAAACAAGAGCTCCCTTGAAGCTCTTCATGAGACACAATCTCTAGTGTCTGACAGGACCTCCATCTCAGGCATGAATTTACAGAAAGCATGGAGAATTTGGAAGCGAACGACAAAGGGGGCACATACCCCCAGTCTTTGCTCAGCTGGCTGATCTGGTCCACGACCACACTCTCCTGGATCTGGTACAAGGAGACAGCGGACGTGCACAGCTCCGGGTGGCCGCCCCGCACGGCCGTCAGGTCCAGCACGCACTCCGTGAACATCAGCATCACGTTGAGGTGGCGTAAGGTATCTGTGTGTTCTCTCTGTGGCAAAGCCAATTTGTCTCAGAAACTTAGAAACTAAGAAGACGGGCATACTTGTTTCTGTATATACACCATGGCCGAAGCTACTGTGTTTTTATACTTACAAACATCAGAATGAGTAGAACAGACTACAATTTTTAAATTCCCCAAAACTAGTAGGAAAATAAGCACAAGTGAAACACAATGTGGGTGTGTGGGTGTGTGCATGCGTTTGTGTGTATTGATGAGAACAGCCACAAAATTAAGTTTCAAAGATAGGAGGTCACGTGCTTTGACTAGAAACAATAACAACAACAACAAAATTAAACAAATCAATATCTATGACAAAATAAATATCGGGATTGAAAGGCTATTCCATACACTAAACCATACTTCTTGACAGTTCTGCAAATTCTACTGACTTATAGTTTGAGAGATGCTTTATTTTAATTTCCGGTGGGTTTTCAGTTCACAGTGATTCCTGACACCAAAGCTCTAAATCTTGGTGAGCTGTCCAGTTAGTTAAAGAGGGGAGTAAGCGTAGATATAATAGCATGCATTAAAAATGGGTAGTCTAAAATTAATGTTGTTTTGAGATGTGTTTTTAGCTATAAATGTTTCTCGAAATCTCAAATAAGACTAAGCTTCTCATTCTCCTTTTATGATTAAAAAAGGATGAGAATTATTTCCTCAAGAAAGGAGAATAAACCAATTAACTTGTGAAGGTCTCCCTGCTCTCTTACAGCATATAGCACTATATATTCTAATATACCGTTAAATGTACTGGAAAACAATTTGTGTCTAATTTGATTGAAAATACTCTGACAACTGCTTTTCCAATTTTAGCCCTGGGTTAAACATATGTTCAAAATTACGACTAAATTTACTAGGAAATCACTGATATATTTTGCATGCACCATTTTATAACTTCTGTGTGAAATACCTAATTCTCATTCACACAAAACAGAAATGCTAGAGGTCCAGCATGGAGAGAGCATCTGTTGTCTGTTGGTCTGGAGAATTGATCATTTTAGCTGGAAATGCAAGCCAAGTCAGCACTGTAATCAGCGGGAGGACACAGTGGGCTCCTGAATGCTGTCCTAGAGGCAGGACTGAGGAACTGAACTGGCACAGCCTTTGCAGTCACCGAATGAACCTCGCCTGTTCTCAGTCTGTGTTCGCAGGATTCTGATGTGGGTCTCCCTGAACAACTGGCTCCAGGAGGGCAGGGGCTGGTCTACCAATGCGAGCATCTGCCTGCTAGGGTTATTTCTCCGGGTTAGTGACGCATCTAATTACGCTTGATTACTTTTTAAGCCTAAGTGTGTCATTTTTATATTATAAAGAAAAGCAAACACTGAAAATAAAAAGTTCTGGTTTCAGGACCAAGCTTATGCTTTCCAAGTCCTATCGATGGAAACTAAACTTCAGACGAAAAAATCTGTATCTGTCACTTCCTATCAACCAAAGCTTGTTCTGGATGAGTGTCACTGTCCACGTTATTCTGAAAACGTGTCAGCAGTGGTTTTCAAATAGAAAGGACAAGGCGAGGTAAAGAAAAGAAAAACAACAACAAACAACAAAAACAAAAACAAAAAGGCACTTTTGGGAGCAGTCTGCTCTCCCCCAGTGGCTGGAACGCCCTCCCTCCGCGGCTCTTCTCACCTCCATCAGCGTCTCCTCCGGCAGCTCCGGGGCTTCAAAGGTGATGAGCCCCTCCAGGCTGGGGGGTGAAGCACCATAAGGCATGTATCTCGGGCTGGGAGCGGCCTCGGCTCCTGGAGGGGAAGCCCCCCAACAAGGCCCCGGCGGGGAGCCCACACACACGCGGCCGCTGGCGGAGCACAGGGAGCCCCCGGGGCTGCTGGAGCCGGCTGCAAGGGGACAGGACGGTGAGCATGTGGGCAGGTGGGCTGCGCCCGCCCCTCCGGCCAGCCCAGCAACAGTCACGGACCCCCTAGTGGAGCCTATGAAGAGGTTTTATTTCTCCAAGGTCACCTTTATTCCTTGTTTATACATCTATTTCATCGACATCATCATGGCTAAGGTTGTTTGTTTGTTTTTTTAAAGATTTTATTTATTGATTCGAGAGCGAGTGAGCCAGAGAGAGAGAGAGAGAGAGCAAGAGCAGAGGGAGAGGCAGACGCCCCACTCAGCAGGGAGCTGGATGCAGGGCTCCTTCCTGGGGCTCCAGGATCATGACCTGAGCTGAGGGTGGCCGTTTCACCGACTGAGCCCCCCAGGCGCCCCTTCATGGCTCGTTTTAAACAAGTTTATAGCGCATACATTTCTCCCCGCTTCCCCATAGTCCTCCTCATAAAACGCAGCAGAAGCACAGCAGTTCCCTAAACTTCTGTATGTGATGACTGTCTGGAGGATTTACACTATTTCTGGTTTTTTAAGCCACAGATAACACTGTAATGAAATCCAACGTTTTCCCTTCTTTTGGATGATTCATTTGTGATTACGTACTCCGAAGTGGTATTATAAACAGGAATGGGGTTACCACAGGTCAAATGTTACATCTTTCCAGCTCTTGTAACAGCTGCCGCACTACTTTCCACCCCAGGTGTGAGCACCCAGACCCCACCACACCTCAGCAACGCTGGGCACCTCCATCTTCTAGTGCTGGCTTAGCTAACAGGTATAAAATGTCACTTTCTGAAAATGACATTTGACTATTATTTAATACTTTCAATAATCTGAAGAACAAGATTATTGCCTCTACTTCCTCTCTCGTTACCTGTTTATAATACCTTGCTTATAAATCTCCCGACATTTTGATTGGTAACTTAGGTAGCAGAAGAGAATTTAAAGGACACAAGGTACAATACAGACGACAATGCTAAATGATAACTCATTTCCAGTCCAAGCTAAATACTTCCTTAATTTGGGGGTATTAATAACCAATTCATAGAGAATGGGTGATAAAGCCAATCTACTGGCCTATCTAAATGCAGGTAGGGTTAAGTGCAAAGATTAGGACCCGAAGTATGAAAAAAGGTGAAACTTAGGTTTCTAAGAACAAAAGCAAAGATAAACAACCATCTAGCATTTCAAAAAATTTACCAGAGGCACTGAAACACGCGCCGCTCCTGCGTCATGGAGAAGCCACAGGTACGTTATGCTGCTACAACAGTGTCATCAACACGCGGTGCCCTTATCTTACAAAGTCTCCCCCCTACAAAACGTCCCATGTATGCCTCATAAGCCCTTTAAGGTCAAGAAAGTGATGATCTCAATGTCACTGGTAAGGCAACTGAAGTCCAGGGAGGCTGAGGGACTCGTCCGAGTCGCATCGTCAAGTCACCGACAGAACACTGCGCTCCCGACACAAGCCAAATGATAATAAGACAATTCTTCACCTGAGGTTGTTCTTGTTCGAAGGACCATATGGGTACAAGTGGGGGCCGTGGCACTGTGTGGAGGAGATCCTACAGTGAACAGGACAGCTCTGGAACTTGCTGCTGTTCCTATAGGAGGTGCCAGTCCACCACCACAAGCTCCTGCAGGGGCTACAGCGAAAAGTTCACACAATGTTACGTCGCTTCCACGGTGTTTCGATTTGGGGGTGGGGTTACAGGGAGACCATTACTTGTATAGTAGGGTTTCTGGGGGCTTTTTTACATTAAGCATTTATTACTCTTAACATCAGAAAGCCAACACAGATCTGCATTAGTAGTATTTTACAGTACTCTCTTCTCAGCTGTGAACCTTCCTCACACCAAAGCCGCCTACTCAGAGTCGCTTCATAGACTTCTAAGAGACACAAGCTGCTGTCACACCTGTTAAGGATCATTCGAAAAAGTGGAAACCAAGAACTTAGGATAAAAATATGAGGGAAAGATGAAGGGAGATCAGGACTCTCCACGGTGTAAGAACTTTAAGAGCCAGAGAAAGTTGAGTCAAAGTACATGTGGGCCTTGGAATTGCAGCCGTACATCTGTCAGGAAGAAATGGGGGTGGACCCAATGTCAGGGGCCCTGATGGGCTGGTGTGGGATAAAGGAAGGGAAGGTGGAAAGTCCCTCTCCACCAAACTACACAGAATCAGTAAAAGTTGTCCAAAGCCTTTTCACACTCAAGCATCTCAAAAACATTACATTTCTGAGGACACAGAACGGAGGTGGGAGTTAACAACACAAATCACAAATTTATTACTTTTTTTAATTTTTTTAAAATTTATTTATTTGTCAGAGAGAGAGGGAGAGAGAGAGAGTGAGCACAGGCAGACAGAGTGGCAGGCAGAGGCAGAGGGAGAAGCAGGCTCCCTGCCGAGCAAGGAGCCCAATGTGGGACTCGATCCCAGGACGCTGGGATCATGACCTGAGCTGAAGGCAGCCACTTAACCAACTGAGCCACCCAGGCGTCCCACAAATCACAAATTTAAAACCAGATATAGGAAACACCTACCATCAGTGTCCGTCCTATCTGCAACAGAGCATAACAAACTGGAAGCATCTAATCAATAGAACAGCTTATAGAAATCTTCTAGGAAGCAATGAACAGTAAGTGGAAATACTGTTTAATTACAGATACTGTTTAATTAAGCAGTATCTATTTGTAGGTATTCATGTATTTAAAGATGGTCATGGATATATTTTAAGAGACAATGACCCTATTTCTTTTAAGGTCTTAAGTTTCTCCTAAAACCAGCAGTTTTTATTTTCAGAAATGGAGACTTCATGATTAGAAAGAGAAATCTGTGATTTCAAATGATGATAGTAAAGTTCATGTGGAAAAGGGAAGAGAAAAAGAGGATAAAAATGATCAAAGATGCATTTTATGCCTAAATGTTGTTTAAGGAGAAAAATCTGGTTTCATACACACAAACTTGGACTTAAATTATAACACATATTCATGCAGAACTTACAAACCCTATAAGTTTAAATTAATTTGTAAAAGGGGATGAGACATAATATAGTTTTTCAAACAAGCTAATTCCAAAAACTGTTCCAACTCGTAGTGACTGACTTCTGGAAAACAGCACAAAGAACAACGACTTTCAGAAGGCAGTGTTAAGTGTGAGCAGCATCAGAGACCCGCTTCTCAGTGAAACAACTGTAACTGGTAAAAATTAATTTTCTTATTCACTTAAGAAAGAGAGTAGGGAGTAGGGGCTGAGAGGGACAGAGAGTCTTAAGCAGACTCAGCACTGAGCAGGGAGCCCAATATGGGACTCGATCTCACGACCCTGAGATCACAACTGAGCAGAAACCAAAAGTCAGATACTTAACTAACTGCGTCACAGAGGCACCGTGGTGAAAATTCTTTAACAAACAACCACTTAGGGGCACCTGGGTATATGCACCCTTATGTTCAATACAGCATTATTTACAATAGCAAAGATATGGAAGCAACCTAACTGTCCATCAACAGATGAATGGATAAAGAAGATGTGGTGTGTAGGTGTTTTACTTATACAGTGGAATATTACAAGCCATAAAAAAGGATGGGATCTTGCCCTTTGTGACAATATGGATGGACCTAGAGGGTATTATGCCCAAGTGAAATAACTCAGACTGAAAAAGACAAATACCATGTGATTTCACTCACATGTGGAACCGGAAAAACAAAATAAACAAACAAAAAGCAGAATTAAACCTATAAATACAGAGAACAAAGGGGAGGGGAGGGGAGAAAGGCAAAATGGGTGAAGAGGAGGAGAAGATACAGGCTTGCAGTTAAGAAATGAGTAAGTCATGGGAATAAAAGGTATAGCACAGGGAATATGGGCAATGATACTATGATAGTGATGTATGGGGACAGATGGCAGCTACCCTTGTGGTGAGCACAGCGTAATGTATATAGAGATGCTGAATCACTATGTTGTACACCTAAAACTAATGTGGACTTATATGTCAACTATACTCAAATAAGAAAAAAATTTTTAAAGTAAAGTATGATCATAATGGCTTATCAAATAGAGAATATCATTAAAGAGAGAGATTATAACTGAAATTAAAAATTCACTACAGGGGTTCAACAGCACATGTGAACTGGCAGAAGAAAGAATCCATGAACTTGAAGATAAATCGATAGAGACTGTGCAATGTGTAGCACAGAGCGAAAAGAGAGCCTCAAAAGAACTAGGAGACAAAGTGTACCTATGCATAATGTGTATTATATGCATGCTAGGGATGCCAGGAGGAGAGGCAGAAAAAAGCAGAAAAGAATATCCAAATAAATAATGGCTGAAAATTTCTCAAGTCTGATGAAAAACATTAATCTGTTTATCCAAGAAGCTCAACAAACTCAACGGAAGATAAACTCAAAGAGAGCCACACCCAGAAACATCACAGTAAAACCGTAAAAGCCAAAGACTAGGAGACAACCTTCGGAGCAGTAAGAGGGAAATCATGTGTCACATACAGAGGTTTCATTCAGTCTACAGCTCAATTTGGAAAGTACAGCAAACTTAACAATATTAAGTCTTCTGATCTATACACATGGGGTTTCTTTCCATTTATTCATGTCTCCTTTAACTTATCTCATCAGTGTTTATAGTTTTCAGAATCAAAGTTTTATAGTTTACAAGTATAAATTTGTTCCTAAGTATTTTATTATTTCTGATGGTATCTTACACAGAATTGTTTTCTTAACATCACTTTCAGATTGTTTCTTGCCAGTGTATAAGAAATACAGTAGATTTTGGGGTACTGATCTTGTACTCTGCAACGCTGCTGAATTTATTAGTTCAAATAGTTTTTTAGTGGATTACTTAGGATTTTCTACATACAAAATCATGCTATCTGTGAAGAGAGATAGTTTTACTTCTTCCTTTCCAAGCTGGGTGTTTTTGTTTTTTGTTTTTGCTCCATTGTCCTGGTTAGAGCCTCTGATACAATGTAGAATAGAAGTGGTGAGATGGGTATCTTTATCTGTTTCGTGATCCTAGAGGGAAAATGTTCAATCTTCCACCTTTAAATATGATGTTAGTTGTGCATTTTTCATAGATGTTCTTTATCAGGTGAATAAATTCTATTTCTAGCATATTGAGTATTGTGTATTACATTAACTGATTTTCATATGTTAAAGCAACTTAGCAGTCCAGGGAAAAATTTCACTTCATAAAATTTCCATTTCACAATGGAAACTCAAGGACCCAGAATAACCAAAACAATCTTGAAAATGAAGAACAAAGGACTCTCATTTCCTTGGTTACTATAAAGGTATAATAATCAAGGCAGTATGGTACCAACACAATAAAAGACATATAGATTGGTGAAATAGAATTAGGATCCAAAAATAAACACATTTATGGTCAACAGATTTTTCTTACAAGGCTAACAAAACAATGCGATGGAAGAAAGAATAATCTTTGCAATAAATGGTGCTGGGACCACTGAATATCTACACACAAAAGAATGAAGTCGGACCCCTACATCATGAAGTCGGACCCCTACATCACATCATCCACAAGAAAGTCAGTTAAAGTGGATCACAGATCTACATGTAAGAGCTAAGATACAAAACTCTCAGGAAAGAATACAGAGTTAGGCAAGGGTGTCAGATGTTATTTAAGAAGGGGTATCTAGGGAAACCCAAAAAGAACACAGAGAAGTTTAGCCTGACACCTACAGCTATAGCAAACACTAAGCACAGCCTAACTCCTAGCCAGGAAAACAAAAAAACCTTGTAATATTTAACTCAATTCCTGCTATCCAATGTATCATGTCAGGGTTTCCAAAAAATAAATAAATAAATAAATAAATAAATAAAAGATATACTTAAAGGTAAAAATAGTTTGATGAAACAGAGCGATCTTCATAACCAGACTCACATACAGCACAGACTGGAATTACCAGATTAAAAATTTAAAATAAATATGGTTAATATGCTAAAGGCTCATTAGGGTAAAGTAAACAATATATAAGAAGAGATTGGTAACATAAGCAGAGAGAATGGAAAC
Organism: Mellivora capensis; assembly: GCA_004024625.1. Classification (NCBI taxonomy): domain Eukaryota; kingdom Metazoa; phylum Chordata; class Mammalia; order Carnivora; family Mustelidae; genus Mellivora; species Mellivora capensis. The sequence goes on from PISX010019273.1 coordinate 28,652, forward strand.
TCTACAAAAGAATCAAAAGGAAATATTATAAATCAAAATCACTGAAACAGAAATGAATAATGCATTTGATGAGCTCCCCAGTAGATGGACATGGCTCAGGAGAGAAACAGTTAGCTTGAAGATGAGCCAATATCAACTTCCAAAACTAGAAAGCAAATACAAAGAAAAATGAAAACAAAGACGGAATAGTCAAGAACTGTGGGACAGCTATAAAAGTATAACATATATGTAAAGGGAATATCAGAGGGGAAGAGAGACACAAAGGAACAGAAGAAATATTTGTAGTAGTAATGATCGAGAATTTTCCAAAATTACTGACAGAACCAAACCACAGATCCAGAAAGCTCAGAGAACACCAACCAGGATGAATACCAAAAGAACTACACCTAGACATATATTCAAACTGCACAGAATCAAAGATAAGGAAAAAATCTTGAAAGAAGCCAAAGAAAAAGCACCTCACCTATAGAAGAACAAGAGTAAGAATTACATTGGACTTCTCTTCAGAAACCATGCAAGCAAGAAAAGAGTGGAATAGTCTCTTTGGATTAGAAACCATGTTCAATCAGGTATTTGATGGTCCAGATTATTTCCTTCTTTGGATGTTAATAGGAGAGTCAATAAAAAATTATAGAGAAAATGAGAAGAGATTACAATGGTGAATCCCAAATTTAGGTGTACATAATAATCATGGGGAGAGTATTTTTTTTTTGAGATTTATTTATTTGAGAGAGAGAGCATGAGTGGGGGTGGGGAGGGGCAGTGGGAGAGGGAGAAGGCGGCTCCCTACTGAATGGGGAGCCCAATGTGGGGCTCAATCCCAGGACCCTGGGAGCATGACGTGAGCAGAAGACAGACACTTAACCAACTGAGCCACTCAGGAACCCAGGAGTTTGTTAAAAGTACTGATTCCTAGAATCCATTCCCTGAAAATGTGGTTAAATAAGTCTGGGTTATGGTCTGCAACCTGCCCTTTGTTTTATTTTTTGACAAGCAGTAATCCAAGTAATCTAGTTGTGGATCTGTGGACATAACAGCCCCTGAAACAACTATGAAAAAGGCTAGGGGATCTCAGTGACCTATGGTATTTTTTATAGGATCTACACACTGTATAAGAAATGCTCAAGAGTACATGTGTATTTAAGCCAACTTTGGTCAGTATTACCCCATCAATAAAAAGCAATCTTGGGTCAGAATTCCTCCTAACTCATAACTGGTGGTCATTAAGACACCCCACACCATCTGTCTTGATGTGCTAAGAAAAGAGATGAAGTGGCAGGGAGTGGGTGAAGAAATCTCAGGGAGTGTGTGAACAGTCAGCAGAAGCAGATAGGTAAAACAATTACTTTCTCCTGCCCTCCAACCTGGCCAAAGATGTCCATGGACATCTGGAACCTGTAAATAGGCTACATTACATGGCAGAAGGTAATTAAGTTGCAGATGGAACTGGCTTAAATATAAAGAGATTATCCTAGATTATCCAGCGGGTCCAACGTAATCACAAGGGTCCATTAAATGTCGAATAGGGAGGCAGGAGGTTGGAGTCTAGACTGGCCATCGTTGGTTTTCAAGATGGAAGGGGACCCCAAGCCAAGGAATGAGGGCGGTCTCCAGATGCTGGAAAAGCCTAGGAAATGCATTCTCCCCTACAGCCTCCAGAAGGAATGCAGCCTTGTCAACATACTGATTTTAGCCCAGAGAAACCCACTGCAGGCCTCTGACCTCTGAAACTGTACAACACTACATTGGTGGTGTTTTAAAAACGCACGCTTGTGCTAATCTGTGGCAGCAATAACAGCAAACCAATACACATGCTAGCAAATTACCTAGAAAGAAACCCCATTTTCTTACCTATATCCATTGGTCGTTCTGTATTTAAACTGTCCGTGCTGCCCTGATGTCCACCTAAAGGTATCTTCGCTTGTTGGTCTGATAATTTCCCAGCACTGACAGATCTAGAAAGAAGGAATGATGTTCATAATGGAAAGTATACTTTATTTTATTTATTTTTTATTCTTTTATTTATCAGAGAAAGAGAGAACACAAGCAGACAGAGAGGCAGGCAGAGGCAGAGGGAGAAGCAGACTCCCTGCTGAGCAAGGAGCCCAATGTGGGACTGGATTCCAGGACTCTGGGATCATGACCCGAGCTGAAGACAGAGGCCACCCAGGCGTCCCTGGAAAGTATACTGTAAAAATCCCAATATTTAAAATAAGGGAGATTTAAGCCAAGTCACAAAAGGGTTAAAGGGAAGTCAGAGAATAAGGAGACAAAAATAGATGCCAGACAATTCGAGGCAGAGATGAACTTCAATAACCCAAACAAACAGAAAGCAGACACAGAACATTCAGGAAATTCAGTGAGGACTCTGTATTCAGTTACAGGAAGCACCTGTGGTTTTCAGAGATTCTAAATGTATATAGTTCATATCATTATCCAACTCAACTAATTTGGTCTGGTTTGTCTTTATCATAGAAATAGATGTACTATTGCAGTTTTCACACTGAAGGCTGGGAGGAGATGGTGTCTTTTACCTGCCAAACACCGCTTTGTTCTGCTGCTCAGGCTTCTGCCTCTCACCTCCTTGAGCTAAGAGACAATGAGAGCATTCCCGTGGGTCACTCCCATCTTTAGACTGCCCTTCAGAAGGCCCATGGCGAGTCACCAAGGCTAGCAGGTTGGAAGACGCTTGCGTTTTAGGTATTTTGAAAGGAGCTGTGGTCTGAGGAAACATATGCAAGCTGGTTACTACACTGCGTGCAGCGTTCGGAATTGTCAGACCTAAATCAGACCAGGATTCACATCCTGACTCTTCCACTGACAGCCTCTGCAGCCTTGGACAGCTCACTCCTTCTCTCTGGCCTCAACTTCCTTTCTTCGGGAATCAGTGGGATAATGTATAAAAAGCATTCGGCATAAAGTACTTAGACTGCGCCTGGCTCATGGCAAGTCCTCCTTAAATTGTAGCTATTCAACATCACCATGAATCTTTTCTATCAAGCACAGTAGCCCCCATCATGGCTTCGCTTTTTGTGGCCGACCCTGGTCTGGAAGCAGGTGATCCTCCTTTTGATACATCATCATCAGGTCAGTGGTAGCCTAACGCTGGGTCGCATGCCTACCTCACTCCTCACTTCATGTCACCACGCAGGCATGTTCCCACCTCACATCCTCTGCTTCTCCCTTTCCCTGTGCCCCTCCCACCATCACTTGTACTTTCTCTCTCTCTCAAATAAATAATTTTTTAAAAGATTTTATTTGTTTATTTGACAGAGAGCACAAGTAGGCAGAGTGGCAGGCAGAGGGAGAGGGAGAAGCAGGCTCCCCACTGAGCAAGGAGCCTGATGTGGGGCTCGATCCCAGGACCCCGGGATCATGACCTGAGCCGAAGGCAGATGCTTAACCAACTGAGCCACCCAGCCACCCCAATAAATAAAATCTTAAAAAAAAAAACAACTGCCCCATGATTATATATTATATATATTCTGGGTGTATTTTGAGAGAGAGAGACCACATTCACTTAACTTTCATTGTGGCCTATTGTTATAACTGTTCTATTGTATTATCAGTTATGGTTATTATTCTCTCACCGTGCCTAACTTATAAATTAAACTTTATCGTACTATCTGTGGTTTCAGTCAACCGAGGAGGGTCTTGGAGCATATCCCCGGGGGACAGGGGGACTATTGTCGTGAGCTCAGCTAAGCTACCCCACAGCACTGCGGACTCCGCGTCACTCCATGTGGCCATGCAGCTGCAGGGCCTTAAACGGACACCGGCCCCGCAGAGCAGACTGCGGTCACAAGTACATTTAAATTCTGGAGATCACTCCTCCAACACCCCAGTGGTCTGGTCTCCCCCACCCCCCAGGCTTCCCCCTTGGATACTGCACACACAAAGACTCCTATGGAACTTACTAGAATCCCATTTTTTCGGCTCAAAGTGACCAATCCTGCTTTAGCTCAGGAACCCCAAAGTCCTCCATCCTGGACCCTAATAAAGGCCTGAGCCCCGGGTCCTGTCTCTGTCTGCACCTGCCTGGACATCCCCGTGCAGCCTCTCGAGGCACGCCAGGTACTTCTGGCAAGACACGTGAGCGATGGACTTCTCTGTTCCAGGCTCCCTGGTGGTCTGCTGCTGGACCTGAGCTCACCACACAGCACCCCGTGCTCCACGTAACCAACGTTCACTGAGCAAAGTCGTCATGCCGACTAAAGAGCTTAATGAACACACCTTAGTAGGAGAGCCAATGATGGTTGGTAAAGGAGTTTTAAAGAACCAGTCCGAACTGCGGGGAGAGGACCCCGTGTGCTTGGTGGGAGAGGTTCCGAGGCTGCCGGGCCGACTGGGCTGAGGTGAGTAGCTGTACCCAGCCCCGGCGTGGGACGGGCACACGGGGTCCGAGTGCTGCTTTCTGAGTTTCTGCTTGTTCTGGTAGATGTCGGTGAGGGTCGGGGCGCTCTGCAGCCTAGCGCCCGACAGGAGAGACTGTGGTGACGGAGCCGGTGGCACTGGGGAACCTGCCACAGACACACGTGCAGGTTAACCCAGAGCACAGACAAACACTGAAGATGTCAAAGGACAGTACTCAAAATGGGAAGTCTAACGAATGTCATGTTCTTCAGGAGATATTTTAAAAATTGTGTATTTGGCAAGAGATGATTTTGGGGATAGGTGGTAATGGTGGTGGGTACGTTAGCGGCTCTTAGCAGCAGCTAGCAGGTAACTTTAATTAGCACAAGAGAACTACATCATAAATGATCAATGTCAATAAAAACTACAAAAACCTGGGTGGCTGGGTGCCTCAGTTGGTTAAGCGACTGCCTTCAGCTCAGGTCATAATCCTGGAGTCCCGGGATCGAGTCCCACATCGGACTCCCTGCTCGGCGGGGAATCTTCTTCTCTCACTGACCTCTCTCCTCTCATGCTCTCTCTCACTCTCTCAAATAAATAAATAACATCTTAAAAACATCTTAAAAAGGGACGCCTGGGTGGCTCAGTTGATTAAGCGGCTGCCTTCGGCTCAGGTCATGATCCCAGCGTCCTGGGATCGAGTCCCACATCGAGCTCCTTGCCCGGCAGGGAGTCTGCTTCTCCCTCTGCCTCTGCCTGCCACTCTGTCTGCCTGTGCTCACTCTCTCGCTCTCTCTGTCTCTCTGACAAATAAATAAATAAAATCTTTAAAAAAAAAATCTTAAAAAAACAACAACTACAAAAACCTCTGTTGAACCGAAACCAAATGATTTCTACTTTTTACGTGAATGCATACTTGGGGATATCAATGTATTACTCTCTTTTCTCACTTAGCAGCTAAAAGAAACTTTTCAAACCAATCCAGAATAACCCTTTATCTAATTAAATAATACACTTTTCTGGGATTTTATTTTACTTGTCTAAAAATCACAAGCAAAAAAAATAAAATAAAATAAAATAAAAATCACAAGCATATATGGATAATTTAGTTATTTTTATTAGTCTCATGAACGAAATTCATTTGTAACCTAAAGCGTCCCTGTTCTCCACAAAGAAAACCCTTGTCCACAGGAACTCTTGCCTCCTCAGGGGACACCGCAGTAAGAGCCCGAGAAATAGGGTCCTGATATGGTGAAAGGCTGGCAATGGCAAGAGGACTGCCCCACACAGACCTTGTTGCCAATTTCAGGTCTACTAAGCCCAGAGCTCCAGTTACAAATTCTTCGGAGCTTGTTGCAAGCCAAACTACCACCAATAATTTAGAGGTACACACCTATAACCGTAATCTTCCCAAAAAGGAAATTGGAGCTTTTGCTACTGACCGCTTCTAGCCTGCTTGTGCTCTCTTTCTCTGACAAATAAAAAAATAAAAAGTAAATAAAATAAAATAAAGTATACTTTCCATTATGAACATTGTTCCTTCTTTCTAGATCTGTCAGTGCTGGGAAATTATCAGACCCACAAGTAAAGATACCTTTAGGTGGACATCAGGGCAGCATGGACAGTTTAAATACAGAACGACCAGTAGCCTAATCTCATCCTAAATCTGGTATTTAATCTTTCAGAACTGGGTTCTGCCGTCTCTGTGTGTGTGTGTATGTGTATATATGCATAAATATGCACATAGAAATAAATAAAATTAGTAGCAGAATGTTATAAATCTGGAGAAAGTTATCTAAGATTTTTAGGGAAACACAAAATGTGAAAAACTGAAAAACTAAGAAAAGGTGCTTTTCTCAGTGACACAGAATTCCTTTAATTAGCCAACTCCTCAAATTCACATATAAAATTTGACTAATAAATGTGTGATTTGCACATTATCTTTTCAGGCATATTTGTATTTTATATTAAAGCAAATAAACTGTATTTCTTGTTTATCTCATGCTAACTAGCAGCTGTTATCAAGAACAGTATTAATCAAAGGAATGAAATTTTATTTTCTAGATGGGTTTTCTTTCCTTTTTTTTTTTTTTTTTAAAGATTTTTATTTATTTATTTGAGAGAGGGGCAGTGAGAGCATGAGCGAGGAGAAGGTCAGAGGGAGAAGCAAACTCCCCGTGGAGCTGGGAGCCCGAAGTGGGACTCGATCCGAAGGCAGTCGTCCAACCAACTGAGCCACCCAGGTGTCCCTCCTTTTTTTTTTTTTTTTTTTTAAAGATTTTATTTATTTACTTGACAGAGAGACAGTGAGAGAGGGAACACAAGCCAGGAGGCTGGGTGGGAGGTGGGAGAGGGAGAAGCAGGCTTCCTGCCGAGCAGGGAGCCCGACACAGAGCTCAATCCCAGGACCCTGGGATCACAACCTGAGCCGAAGGCAGAAACCAACTGAGCCACCCGGGTGCCCCTAGATTGGTTTTTATTATCTACGTGACAATGACCAAAATTTAGCTCAGTTAATTACGTCCCAAGAGAAAAGATACCCAAAGGAGATATTTAATTAACTATATGATATGCTAAAGCATATTAGACCAAGATCCTAGAAAGTAGGACAACAGAATATTTCGTATCAGTTCTATTCCTTTGGTAAGACTAGAAAAACATAACTCAAATCCACTTATAACAGGATTAAAATGATTAATATGCCAAACAGATCTCCTACCTGATGAGTTCCTACTCCTGGATTCGTGACCCTGAGGATGCCCACAGCAGCACTGACTCAGCTGCTCCGGAATGGTCCCAACTGTGAGCAGGGAAACAGGGAAAGGAACGAGAGGCGATTCAAAACCAGTGCCGGAAGGAGCAGGTGAGCCATGCCCCAGCTGCACAGCACATGACAGTCGACAAAGCCGGATGAGCAAACCTTTGTTTCAGCGGGCACTGACTGACCAGCGTGCTGGGTGCGGAGTGCTGGGCACACAACGATCTAAAGAACCACAGAATCGGCCTTGAAACAAGGGCAGCAGGAAAGAAAGCCACGGGAACAAACCGATGCCTGCGGCCGGTAGGTCACTTCAGACCGAGAAGGAAGGAGCTGGCAGTGTTGGAGGCTGTGGAGCTTCAGGGGCCCAGCCAGTGGACCGCACAGCGAGCAGATGGCCCAGCTGCTGTCCGTCTGCACCCACCGCGCTCCTGCCGCCTGTCCCAAGCCTTGCTCCGTGAGGCTGCTCGCAGCCAACACCTGCACGTGGACTCGGCACTCATTCAGGCTGGTTCAAGCAGGTCAGGGAATTTGGACCATCTAGTGCTTGGGAACACTCCTGGGGCCTGGCTAAAACGTCCTTAGAATTAATTCACTCTAGTCAAGGCTCCCCTGCCCACTCCTCTTACCTCCTCCTCTCCCCCACAGGGGTCAGGACTGCAAGGAGGTCTGAAGGGGGTCCCCTAGAGCCCTCCTCTCCCTGCCTCCCGCACCCACCACAGGCGCCTCCCCCATTGTTCTGGCACGTCTCTGCAGCTCCCTTCTCTGCATCCACCTCTGAGAACCCAAACCAACCAGAGGAAGAGCTGGAGAGCTCAGGGAGTTGAAGACAGGAGACGTAGGTCTGTAACCAGGTGGTTACACAGGCAAGCAAAGGACAGAGCTCGAGGAGGGGCCTTTTCCTTGAGGGCAAGGACAAGGCCTGGCCCTTGTCTTGGGAGACCCTGAGGTGCCTCAGGAACTGCTGAGGGGGTGAGGGAGGGCCAGGATTTTGTTCGGGTAAGATTTTTCAGCTAAACAGCAGCTTCAGAACCACTGCAATAGGCGTGGTGATACACATTTTTAAAAACATTATCATTATGGTGGGGCTTTTTTGAATCAGGGCTCCTGGGTATTCTTCAATCCTTCTCACTCTACCTGCTCTTGGAATTTCTTCACGGCCCCTACTCTTACCTCGGCAGTTTTGCCCGAGAGTGGAGCCCTTTACAGGGGTACGAAAATTTACCTTTTAGAAGTAAAAAAATACATATCTGTATATGGGGGCCCAGTTTGAGACCTGCTGCCCCAGGGCCCTCTCTGCCCCCCACCCCGCTCTGCCCCGCAACACTAGTGCCGTCTCCCTCAGATTCTGCAGCCTCAGCTGCTTTGGCCTGTCTTGCATGTTTTCTGAAGTTGGAGCATTTTGTCTCTCAGTTCATGAAAATTGTGGTTTTAGGTTCGTTTTTCTGTTTGTTTGGGGTTTTGTTGCCAGGGCTGTGGGGCCGCTTGTGCGGGGATCCCCCTTGTGCCGTGCAGACTTCCCAGGCGAGGTGGAAAGACCCGGGCTGAAGCTGCCGCCGTGTTCCTCCCGGAGCTGGAAGGCCCCCAGGGGACCGAAGCCAGCGCTGCTGTACACACGAGTGTCTCTTAATCCTCACAAACCTGAGTGGTCAGTAGGGTAGGTGTTCCACGCAATTATTATCTAGGGTTTCTGATTTTGTGCGTTTGGAGCCCAAACCCAGTGGAGATACTCTTTATCCATGAGCTCCATTTTACATTTCCAACAGCGGTCCCGACAAAGACAAACGTATCTGGGGATGCTGACACAGGCCGGGGAGAAGGTAGAGAGTCGGCGGGGTAGGAGATGGCTCCCCATCAGCTGAAACTCACTGCCACTGTGAGCCACCGCTCTTAAAGACAGTGTCATGTCAGATCTGCCACAATGGAAAAAAAGGTGAAAACAACAGTTCCACCCTCCTTACCCAAAGGGGAAGGTGAGTAAGGCCTGGAAGACCCAGTGGAGAGTCTTCGTCCGACTGTCTGCACTGTGTCTGCGGGCGCCGGGGAGCAGGATCCCACCCGGAGGAAGCCCAGTGGGCTGGTGTTGGACCTTCGTACCACTGCAGATCTGAAAAGAAAAATAAAATGACTCCCTCTCGGGCAGGTTCTGGGCTCTCTTTCTTTTTTTCTAAAACTTCCTTAACAACATGTCATGGAGTAGAATTTTTAAAAATATGTAGTATAGTCATATGGAACAAATAGAAAAATGTATAAAATTATATGGCGTGAAAGTCTCCCTCCCATCCTTATATTCTGTCTGCCTACTTCTCGACACTCCCTCAGTCCTACTCCAAAGGTTACCACTATTTTTAGTTTCTAATATATCCTTTCAGAATTTCTTAAGTCATATACAAGCAAACAAACTGAAAATATAATCTTATTTTCATCTTGTTTTAACAAAGGTAATGTATACCATACCAACTATTTTCTTTTTTTGTTTGTTTGTTTTGGTTCCCTTTATACACTTAAAATTACTGAATATCCCAGATTTTTTTTTTTTTTTAAGAGAAGGAGAGAGAGGGGGTTGGGGGTGGAGGGGCAGAGGGAAAGAGAGAATCTTAAGCAGAGAATCTCACGACCGTGAGATCATGACCTGAGCTGAAATCAAGAGTCAGATGCTTAAATGACTGAGCCACCCAGGCGCCCTTATGCCAGAGTTTTTATTTATAAAACTTGAATCTATTGAAAC
>PISX010019274.1:0-38532 GCA_004024625.1 Mellivora capensis
AGCACTAACCATAGCACATACCCTCCCCAATGACCATTACCCCACCCACCTTTCCCGACCCCCTCCCCCCAGCAACCCTCAGTTTGTTTTGTGAGATTAAGAGTCACTTATGGTTTGTCTCCCTCCCAATCCCATCTTGTTTCTTTTCTTCTTTTTCTGCCCCCCTAGTCCCCCATGTTGCATCTCCACTTCCTCATATTAATGAAGACCCAAAAGTTCATTTTTGCTTTTGTTTCCTTTGCCTTTGGGGACATGTTTTGAAAGAAGTTGCTGTGGCTGATGTTGAAGAGGTTACTGCCTATGTTCTCCTCTAGGATTCTGATGGATTCCTGCCTAATGTTAAGGTCTTTTATCCATTTTGATTTTATCTTTGTATATGGTGTAAGAGAACGGTCGAGTTTCATTCTCCTATACATAGCTGTCCAATTTTCCCAGCACCATTTATTGAAGAGACTATCCCTTTCCACTGTATATTTTTTCCTGCTTTGTCGAAGATTATTTGACCATCGAGTTGAGGGCCCATATCTGGGCTCTCTACTCTGTTCCACTAGTCTATGTGTCTGTTTTTGTGCCAGTATCATGCTGTCTTGGTGATAACATCTTTGTAGTAAAGTTTGAAATCAGGCAATGTGATGGCCCCAGTTTTGTTTTTCTTTTTCAATATTTGCTTAGCAATTCAGGGTCTCTTCTGGTTCCATATAAATTTTAGGATTGTTTGTTCCAGCTCTTTGAAAAATGCTGGTGAAATTTTGATCAGGATGGCATTGAAAATATAGATCGCTCTACAAACTTTTTAAAAATGTTTATTCTTCAGATCCATGAGCATGGGATGCTCTTCCATCTTTTTGTGTCTTCTTTAATTTCTTTCATGAGTGTTCTGTAGTTCCTCGAGTACAGATAGATCCTTTACCTCTGGTTAGGTTTATTCCCAGGTATCTTATAGTTCTTGGTGCTATAGTAAATGGGATCGATTCTCTTATTTCTCTTTCTGTGTTGTCATTGTTAGTGTATAAGAAAGCAACTGATTTCTGTACATTGACTATGTATCCTGCCACATTACTGAATTGCTGTATGAGTTCTAGTACATTGGGGGTGGAGTCTTTTGGATTTTCCATAGAAAGTATCATGTCATCTGCAAAGAGAGTTTGACTTCTTCTTTGCTAATTTGAATACATTTATTTCTTTTTGTTGTCTGATTGCTGTTGCTAGGACTTCTAGTACTATGTTTAACAAGAGTGGCAAGAGTGGGCATCTTTGTTGTTGTTCCTGATCTCAAAGGGAAGGCTGTCAGCTTTTCCCCATTGAGGATGATATTCACTGTGGGTTTTTCATAGATAGATTTTATGAAATTGAGGAATGTTCCCTCTGTCCCTATACTTCGAAGGGTTTTAATCAGGAACAGATGTTGTATCGTGTCAAATGCTTTTTCTGCATTGATTGAGAGGACCATGTTGTTCTTCTCTCTTCTCTTACTGATTTGTTCTATCACACTGATTGATTTACAAATGTTGAACCACCCTTGCATCCCATGGATAAATCCCACCTGGTCATGGTCGATAATCTTTCTAATGTACTGTTGGATCCTATTAGCTAGGATCTCATTGAGAATCTTGGCACCCATATTCATCAAGCATATTGGTCTGAAATTCTCCTTTTTGGTAGGGTCTTTGCCTGGTTTGAGGATCAGGGTAATGCTGGCTTCACAAAAAGATTCTGGAACTTTTCCTTCTGTTTCTATATTTTTAAACAGCCTCAGGAGAATAGGTATTATTTCTTCTTCGAATGTTTGATAAAATTCTCCAGGGAATCCATCAGGTCCTGGGCTCTTATTTGGCTTTTCATATAGATTTATCCATTCAGTTTAAGTATTACCTCAGTTCTACCCCAGAATCCAGAGCTGTGTCTTGCATCTTGGCACTTCTGAAACATTAATGGAATGATTGACTCACAGATTGATATTCTCTGGAATTTCCTCAGATATTCCAACTCTCTTTATGGAATTATTCGTGTTCTCCAGAGGGCATTAATATTAATTTTTTCAACCTTAAATAATATCCTAATAAATACAAAATAGCTCACATAAGGACAACATAACATATTTTTCACTGAAAGCCTTCCTATACTTTCAGTATTCTAATTTTCAAAAACCATTTAACTGTTATCAAATGTATTTTTTGAGGAGGTACACAAATAAAACAATAAATAACTTTATTTGCTTTGAACTGGAAAAGAGCAAGCCTTTCCTCTTTATAAAACCACAATTGAGCAATAAAGGAAAAGTCAGAATTTCCAGAGTGGTAAAACTAAAATTTTTTAGGCCACCCATTACAAAGCAAACAATTATAAAAACCTTAAAGCTAACTCAAAAATACATTTTTTCAAAACTCTATATATTAAAGAACAAAAATAGTCTGTGTGTCTGTGGTGCGTGCTGGATATTCTGGGAAGTAACAAATCTGTGCTGATATATACAAATTTGTTTATTCCCATCTTGATTATAGCTACATATTCCCAGGGTGTTATGGGTTAGAGTTATAGTGGAGAACCTTCAAATTGACAAAGTAAAAATTGACAAAACCTTAAGTGGGTTCACATTCATGTCACTACCTTAACCCTGTCATACTATTTGCTGAAAATATCAGCTACTTAATTCACTCCAGATTTGGTAGTTTGGGCCAATGGAGGAAATCTGCTGGGGAGCAACATCCAGACCAGTTGTTCTCCAATGTTTTAGTGTATGAGCATCAGAATCTCTGGGAGAACTTGTTAAGACACAGTGCTAGACCCCACCCCTGGAGTCTGTGACTCAGTAGGTCTGGAGAGGGGCCTAGTATTTGCATTTCTAACAACTTCCCAGGGGATGTGTCTCCTCCAGCACATTTTGACAAAGTAAATCCACTTTGGAGACCCCTGTCCATAAAAATAGGCTAGACTATGTCACCATTATTCTTAATATTTCTGAAATGTCTCAGCAAAGTGTTCCTTATTTTTTCCTATTTAAACTGTGTGTAGCAGTTAGTCACTGTTGTTTACTTTGAACCAAAACCCACACTGAAAACAAAAATGACATTAAATCTGTATGGTAGAATCAGAAGGGAGAAAGAAGAAGTTAGGAACAGGTTTTTGGTTTTGTTTTTAATTTGTTTTGGCTTCCTTCCTTACTTTACTATATTTTAATTAACATTTACCTAATTCCCTCCTTTTTTAAAAAGGAGATTTTTTTGGTACCTGGGTGGCTCAGTCAGTTAAGCAGCCAGTTCTTGGTTTAGGCTTGCTCATGATCTCGGGGTTTTGAGATGAATCTCCAGGGCAGGCTCTGTGCTCAGCAGGGAGTCTGCTTGGGATTCTCTCTCTCCTTTCCCACTGTCCCTCCCCACAATGCCCCCAATGCCCCCCACCCTGCCTCTGTCTCTGGGGGAAAAAAAAAAGATTTTGTCTTTTATTTCTAAGGCACTAGTACCTAGCCTAATCCATTAGCATGCACTAGGAGCCTTATGAAAGTTTGTAGAATAAATAAATGCTTAAGTAAAGTTAAATGCTTGAATCTATGGATGAATGAAGTTATTAACTGAAATTCTAAGTATGCTGGAAAAATAAGTATAGGTGCATTCTGGAGGAAGTTTCAAACATTTTTTTAGTACTTATCATGCATCAGGTTCTATACTAAGAGCTAGGGATAGAGTGATGAAAAACACAGATGCGGCTTGGATCCTCACTTAGTGTGTAGCCCTAGTGAAGAAGAGATTCATTCAAGACATAATTACAGGGGCACCTGGGTGGCTCAGTCGGCTGAGTGTCTGCCTTTGGCTCAGGTCTTGATCTCAGGATTCTGGGATCCAACCCTGTTCTGAGTTCTCTGCTCATTAGGGAATCTGCTTCTCTGTCTCCCTCTGCCTCTCCCCCTACCTCTTCCCTTGCTTCTGCTCTCTCTCTCTCAAATAAATGAATTAATTTTTTTAAAAAAGGCATAATTACCAGTATCTAAAATAGATTGTGAGAAATAAATGCATGGTACATGGAAACACAAGTATTCTAGTGCAGGACACCATGGAATGTTTCATTGAGTTCTGAACAATAAAGTGTGAATTATTCAGACCTAAATTGAATGTGAAAATTAAAACTTACATATATATAATTTATATATTTATATATTTATATATTATTTATATGTTATAGTTATGTATAATATATATAATATAAAATATGTGTACTTACTGTATAAGTAATATCGCTAGTGGATTTTTACCTGACAGCAAGCAAACCACCTGTTTTTCCAAGTCTCATCAAATCAGTAGATATTACTGGTTTTCAGAAACTCTGGATTTTTGCTAATCTTATAAAAATTAAAGCATTGTCAAAAAAAGACACCCATGTTACTAGTGAGTGATTAGTTGTGAGAAAGAGAAAAGGAGTAATGGTAAAAGGAGCAGTAACATGTTTGTTGTAACTGGTATTTATCATCTCAAATCATGTTAAAGCATGGATTAGTTCAAATGCTCTAATTATATGCTCGGATCAGATACATCTCTTGCTAAGAGTATTATAGTAAAATAAAAGAATACTGAGTTTAATTCTATCAGTACTTTGCTGGTACAACTTAAACATTTATTTAAAACCACGCAAATGCTACTTTCAGGGAACATTTTTGACAAAAGGGCCATTATTAAGAATAATAATGTGATAATCTACCACAAAAAGAACTTGACTTGTTAGAAAAAGAAAAATTGCAGTTAGTATTGGCTTATTAAAAACCTATGTTATTCAAATAAATGTATTCTCTGGAGAGCTGGATGTTCCATTATTTCCAAATGAAGATAGTTGATAGTTTACACCTGGTTAATTTAAAGCTGATTAAAAAGAAGAAAAATATGTATCTGGAATTTTTAAAATTACTGTTTGCTACTATTCTGCTTTTATATCTTCTCAGATTTTAGCAATAGTCCCATAACATATTATGTAAAAATATACAAATAATTTTACTCCTCTGTGGAAGTACATGAGCAGGAATAAATTTTAGACTCTAGTTATTTGATTATTCATTGGACTCTTGCTTGAACAAGGCAATTGGTTAGCCACTGGGAAATGAAGGTAACATTTAAGGTGTAGGCAAGAGGAAGCAAAAGCACATAAAGTTAGAATAAGCATCATATACTTGAGGAATTAGTATGGCCAAAAAACAAGATTTCTGTGGGCAAACAGTGGTTGTTAACTAGGGAAAACAGCCTATAGAAGAAAGTCAAGGCTGATCAAAGGGCATATTACCAGCAATATTTCATGGTTTATTTTCCCCTAAGAATGGACTCTGAGACGAGGTCTTGGATACAGGTAGTTCATCAAAGGTTGCTTTCAGGATGCACAATGAGAAAGATAAAGAAAGAAAATCCAGAAAAATGTCTGTTAATGAGCTAGGTATCACTATGGGCAATGGGCCTCAATCCTGCATGGTATACCACATGGAGTGGTTTAGCCTCCAATGATCTGAGAATCATCTCACTGGACACTGTGGAGGCCAGGATGGCTGGAACATTTATCCACTGATGGCATCACCCATTGTCTGAGGGATGCTCCGGAGGATATGCAGAGCTTTGAGCAAGTGAAATGGTACCAGAGAAAGCCCTCACATAGAAATAGATATAGATCAAACACCTGATATGGAAAGTCATTCTGTTACACTGAAAAGAAATAAAAAAAGAAAGTTAATGGCTTGCCAGAAACTGTCCCCAACTTCAAGCAACTCAGATGGGTATGAATGATATAGGGTGAGTTGTGGGTATTAATAATTCTGCAACACCACAGAACTCTTTTAATGTTAAAGGGCTTTAATCAATGAAGGGACACAATCTGAATTGTCATTTGGCAAGTTTATTCTGGCTGATGTGAAGTGAACAGATCAAAGCTGAGCAAGGTAGGAGACAATCAGAAACCCAAACAAAATAATTCCAGATAGAAAGAAGTAGAGGATTCATGAGCTATTTTAGGACCAGTGTGGACAGAACGTAAGAGTTGGTTATTTGGATGATGAAGGATAAGGGGAATTTAGGAATGACACAAAGATTTCTGGCTTCTGCAATAGATGGACAATGATGCTATTTATCAAAATAGGACACGCTGATCAACTCAGTTCTTAAATTAGAAGATCAAGATAATATATGCATTTATCCCTGTCACTTATTGATCGTATAATGACTGTTGAGATCTACCATTCTAGGCACCAGAAATTCAGCTATGAAAAATATAGGTAATACACATATTACTTTCTTGGAACTTATATCCAGTTGAAAAAAAAGACAAAAACAAAGGAAGCAAATAAAATACAAATAAATATGACTATTTGAGATATGAATAAATGGCATAAAGGCCATAAACCAGGAAGATGTGATAGAGAGTAATGACAGTAAGTTGAGCTCCTTTACAAAGAATGCTCAGGAGAGATCTCTCTGGAAACCCCTTTCTGGACCAAGATCTGAATAATGAGAAGTGATAGGCTTAGCCCTAGGAAGAAACTATTCCGGACAAAGGGAGCCTAGCTAGAAGGAAGGCTTAGCACATTCAAGGAGAGGAAGGAAATCATATCTCTAAGGCTTATGGGAATCAGAGGGACACAGTATAGAGACTGAGAAAGAGTCAAAGGGGCAGATTATATAAGGATTATAGTCCATGAAAAAGAAAGTGGATTTTTATTCTCAGCGTGATTAAATAATCAGTGGTTTTCAAACAGAGGAATCATATGATCCAATGTTTGTTTGCTAAAGATCACTCCAGATGCTTTATAAAGGATGGACTTTTAGACAGGCAAAGTGGAAGCCTGGAATATGAGTTAATAATGACAATTCACTCTAACATTGCTAAAATATTACTCTAAGTATCTTATGTGGATTAATCCATTTAATCTACACAGCAACCCTACAAAGTAGATACCATTTTATCCCTACTATACAAATGAGAACAGACATGTTTAGCAACTTGCCCAATGTCAGGAGATATTCTGGCTCCAGACCTTATGTTCTTAAAGACTGTGAACCATACCATCAGACATGAGGCACATATATATGTCCAGGCAAATGATGATAGAGCCAGTTGGGCAATAAATGATTAAAATAAAAGTTAATTCAGGAAAAAACAATAACAGAATAAATTAAAAACCAATGTGGGGTTAACCTCACAAACACCTAATGCCTTCCTTTGTCCTGGTAGGTATGGGTCGGTATACTGTATTGACTTTGGGGTAGATAATTAAACTGGAAGAAATTTTGTGGATTTGAATTTTTAATTAGGGAAAGAATAGAACATGTCAAATATTATTCAACAGGTTTTGGCATGTACTACATCCACCAAAATCCTGTAGGTAGAGAAAAGAGAAAAATTAATTGAACAGTGAACACAGCCATTACTTGAAAAATTGGGACTGGTGGGGAGACGGTGGTGCAAACCAGTTAATTACAGGCAAATGATTAACAACTGGCTCTTGGAGATAAGAAAAACCTTGATTTGTAGTGTTTACCACTTTTCTATATGGTATAAAGACGCTCACAGGAGTGCCTGGGTGGCATTAAGCTTTTGCCTTCAGCTCAGGTCATGATCCCAGGGCCCTGGGATCAAGTACCGCATTGGACTTCCTGCTCAGCAAGAACCCTGCTTCTCCCTCTCCCTCTCCCCTGCTTATGTTCCCTTTCTTACTATCTCTCTGTAAAATAAATAAATAAAATCATTTTTTAAAAAAATAAAAAAAAAAATACTCTTACCATGACTGATTTCAAGCTGCCTATATGACATTAAATGATTCATAGAATTCCTGATAATTTAATTGTCAGGTCTCTCAAGCCAAAGCCAACCAGGGCCAGCACTACCAGTGCAGGTGAAGGATACAGCAGAAAGGTGTGGATCAATGGGGCACTGCAGAAGAACACATGACTGACTATGCCCGGGACAGTCTGCAACACTTTAATAAGGTACTGACATCTTAAGTTGGGTCCCAAAGAAAGGAGATCTCTCACTGTCACAGCTTATGGATGGTCCATGGCAGCCCTGGTTTACCTCTTGCCTCTGCTGACTTTCAGACTGCAGTAGCAGAGCTCAGTGGTTACAACACAGGCTGTAGGGACTACAAAGCCTAAATGTTTCCTGTGTGGCTCTTTATAGAAAAAGTTTACCAACCCCTGCTTTAAATGGACAGCTACAGAACTCAGTTGTGCCTTTAATGTCATCCAGCTCTGAAACCAAATCCCCCATCCTTGTCCGTTCATTCTCAAGCTCTCCTAGACAACTCTTTCATAACTTCCCTTTGATCCTCAACCCTCTCACAGCACCTCCTCCATCCTCACTGCCAACGGATGATTCGGTTTGAGATTTCACTTAGAAATTAAATCGCTCAGAGGAGAACATCCACATCTACTCACAAACTAGGTTACATTGGCATATCCTCTCTTTTTCCTTCTGCTACCATGGGTGAACTATCAATGAATCACTTAGAGCAAACGCCTCCATTTGTAGTCTAGATACCCTCCCCTTAGGCCCACTCAAAGTCATTGTTCTAGTAATTCAATCCTCTTTCCTGCATCATCCACTTTTCCCTCTCTACTGAATTATTTTCCTCTCCACTAAACCTACAAACATGCCATTATTCCCATCTTCTAAAACCACTATTCTCCCTACTCCCTCTTCAGAAACCAACTCTTTCTCTGATCACTTTGCTGCAAAATCCTCAGAAAAGATGTCTGCATTTTCTGTCCCTCTGTCTCTTCCTATTCTCTAGCTCAGTCACTACACTCAAGTTTTATCACTTCCTTCTCTACTCTATCAAAATGGCTCAAATTCAATGGAAACCTCCACATTCTGAAACCAATGAATTTTCAGGATTTATCATACTAGATGGTACAGTTAATCGTTCCCAATCCCTTAAAACATTTTCTTCACTTGACTTTGAATTCACCACACTCATTTGATTTTCATTTTTGTCTGCATTGAAAAGCTCATTGACAATACATATTTTCACCTTCATTTTCACAGAAAGATAAGAACAGAGGTGCACTTAAGCCCAAATGATGACTAAAGGACATGGCAACACAGAACAAATATTTAGGTCCCATAGTTGTTCCAGCAGATCAAAAGGGGGAGAGAATTGATTCACTACTAGCAAACACAAGTATGTCAAACTTGAGAGAGCTTCTGTACTAGCACCCAATTCCATATTCACATTGCAAAGTGTGATTTAGTCTCAGTAGAACGGCATCATCTTCCATACTGAATTAAATCAAGTACTATTGCTTCATAGTATTATGTAAATTTGATTTAGAGTTTTATGATTTTTATTATTTATAGTGTTTATGATTTTATAGATATATAAGAACTATAAGGAACAAAAAGTTTGTAACTTTTTAAAATTTGTACGAACTTAAATTCTATTATACTGAAACTAATTCTAAGTCAGTCATAGGAATCTGCTAGAATTTTTGTCAAGTCATTATACACTTTCCCAAATTTAAGAGATACTCCGGGCATCTGGCTGTTATTTTCTGTGGAAAACACACTTAGAATGTGATTAGAACTTAGAGTAATTCATTTGTTAAGTTTATATGCTTACCGTTGTCCACAGAGCACAAATATATAGGAAGAAACATATCTTATCACAGCCTCATATCTTATGCCCTAGTCATTGCTCATGCAAACTCAGGAAAACAATTTTCATCTATCATATTCACACACACACACACACACACACACATATTTCAACATTATTTAAACTCACCTTTATTTTTTTTAGTAACAATTAAAATGTTCACATTCAGTTGTGAGAGCCTAGATTCTGACAGCCAACACAATGAAAATAATTGGGGTATTGACCTGTCAGAAAAGCAACATCACCAATATTAATGACACAACAAATACAAAATAAAATATAATAAAAAGCTGAACTAAATACACCTTTGAGTGCTGTCTCTATAGAAAATAACCTTTGCAGTCCAATTTTATGGTACGCTGCGATGAAATAGTTATTTAAACGCAAATTAAGTTGCCAAATTGGTTGTAAAAAAACTCATGTCGCGATCATTCTCAAGAAGACTTCAAGATTCGTTTTTTTTCTAAGATTTTATTTATTTAGTTGGCAGAGAGAGACACAGCGAGAGAGGGAATACAAGCAGGGGGAGTGGGAAAGGGACAAGCAGACTCCCCACTGAGCAGGGTGCCCAATGTGAGGCTCAATCCCAGGACTCTGGGATCATGACCTGAGCTGAAGGCAGACGCTGAATGACTGAGACACCAGGGTGCCCTAAGACTTCAAGATTCTTAAAAAAGATCTAATATATCTAAAATACTGTAATAGAAAGAATTGATAATTTTATATTGGCAAGTGGTCCATTTAATCCCTTTGATTTCACTAGAAAACTTCCATTCCTTCTCTCACTTTCTTGGCATTTTACCTCTTCCTCAGTTTCCCACCTCCCTTTGTCTGTAGGGCAACCCCATCACCTGTGCCACATCAGTCACTATGGAAGTGGTACCACTGTCAGAAGAACTGCTCTTTAGTGTTTCTACCTGCATCACAAAATGTATGACTCATACACAGTGTCAGTAGTCCCTCTTCCCTCAGTAAGACGCTTTGGAATGTCCAGAAATTCCTTCCAACAAAACAGATAAATGAGATAAAACAAAATAAGGGGATTATACCCCTGCTCAATGATGACTGAGATTTATCAAATGTGGAGAAATTAAATTTGATGTTTATTGGGGCACCTGGGTGGCTCAGTCAGTTAAGTGCCTGCCTTCAGCTCAGGTCATGATCCCAGGGTCCTGGGATCAAGTCCTGCATTGGGCTCCCTGCTCAGCATGGAGGCTGCTTCTCCCTCTCCTCCCTGCTCCTGCTCTCTCTCTCACTATTTCTCTCTCGCGCCAATAAATAAATAAAAATCTTTAAAAATGTTTTGATGCTTATAATATCGAATCCATGTAGCACTACAGATTTAACCATCTAAATACACCTCGATATTATACATTGTTTGCTGCTATATTATAACCAAACTCTATATCAAACTCGCTTGATTTCTGTTCTAAAATACTGCAACCCCACATCAACCCTGCACCCACCCCCTCCCATCCTCTCCTCACCTGCCCTTCCTCCTGTTTTTCACAGCAGACAGAGACTTGAAAAGCCCAAGCACTCCACTTCTTAAAATGCTGCAGTGGTTTTGCATTAATCTTAGAATAAGGACCAACCTCCTGCACATGACCTTCAGGTCTCTGCCTCCTGACTCTCATTCATGTTCTGTCACCTTCCCTCTCACCTTTGGTCCTCCCACCTCTGCATCTAATTTTCCTTTCCTGAAAGCTGCCTTGCAGCTTCTTACCACTGGGACTTGGCACTGTTTCCTCAGTCCGGTGAGCTCTTCCCCCTTTTCTTTACTTAGCAACTTTCTACTCACCTTCCACATGTCAACTCAAAATCAACTCCTTGGTACAACTCAAATAATATTCAAGAAGGGCTTCTGGGTGGCTCAGTGGGTTAAGCCTCTGCCTTCGGCTCAGGTCATGATCTCAGGGTGCTGGGATCAAGCCCCGCATCCGGCTCTCTGCTCAGCAGGGAGCCTGCTTCCCCCTCTCTCTGCCTGCCTCTCTGCCTACTTGTGATCTCTCTCTGTCAAATGAATAAATAAAATCTTTAAAAACGATAGTATCAAGAAGACAACATGCAGTACATATCTATTGAATGGCGGACTAAATTTAGCAACACCAACGGAAGAGAAAAATATGAGTATTGAAATGTACTTTTATCCACCCTCCGAGATTTTCACTAGAGACCATTTAGGAAGGGAACATAAAAAGAGGCAACTAGATAGCACTGAGTACCAGGAAGAGAAGAGAGAAGATGCATAAACCAAGGACATGCACAGGCCAATGTGGCTGGACATGTGGTTTTGTTCCACTATAATTACATGCTTTATAATGAAGCATCAGTCTACTCCCAAGCCAAGGGAACTCAAAGGGAAAAGCCCTTCTTGGCTTTATACCACATAAACATAGTGACGTATGAAGATGGCTTGTGAGTTGACAGGAGCAGGGTTGTTTTCAGATTGGATCCGGAGCCACCTATGGCCAGAAGTGGGGCCACCCACTCTGGTGAGTTAACGTAGCATGCCTTGGTGCTCGGCATCCCAGTGCTACTCCCAGCCCCTCATTTTACCACCACCATTACCACCACTACTGCTGAGGCTCTTGGTGAGCAAAACAACCTAGCGGCTCCTGAAGGGCCATTCAAGAAACTGGAAGTCCGGGAAGGTCATCTTCAAGGCTGACAGGTTTCAAGAAAAAAGGGAGAAGGAGCAAGGATATGATTATGCATCAACATTTCCGTTCTTTTTTTCTTTTCCAGTTGAAATAGTAAATCCTAGAAATTATGAAGTGATATAGTCTTGCTTTACAGATGAAAAAACGACAACAACAACAACACGGGGTTCAGAGAGCTGCGTTATCCACATCCACAGCTCGGATCCCCCAACTGTTCAGTCTAGTGCTCTTCTTGTGAGGACAGACGGAATCTCTGCTGATCAGACAGAATGTCTGCCACCCATTAATGTCTAAAGATTTAACCATTTCTGTTCACAAATTGAATACCCAAATGCAGTTTTCTTTTACATTTCAATCTCATTTTTATCTGATATCTCCTCAATCCCTTTGTTTTCTTCTTTTAAAAGGATGACTGCTTTGCCATATATTTTTGCCACCAAGATGCTTTTTCCATTTTATGCCATGCATGATATCTCTCTCTGAGACAGATATCCCCAGTTTTGCACTTTAGCTTGCAAACTTGCCTGTAACAAATAAATGCAGAAGAAGTGAAATTGTCAAGATAATACTGGACCGTTTTCTTATTTGTTTGCCTAAATGCGACAAGAGGATAATGTATTTTTCACATTACCTCAGATATGGTAAATTTAATTATAATGAATTAAACTTTTAATAAAATAGTAATAAATCTAGCCCTTCTGAAAGCAGTGCAATTGGTTCAACAGAATGTAATATCCTTAGACAGTCCTCGTTAGATCTATATTTTGGAATTAATTAACAACAAGAATAATATTTATTGGATTATATCCCAGGTCCTTTTCTGAATATTTCACATGGATATTCAATTCTCACAAAGACTCTGGGTATAAAAACTAAGAGCACATTTACAAGTAAAGAACCAAGGCACAGAGAAGTTATGATACTTGCCCCAGATCACACAGGTGGAGACAAATTTGAGCCAGGGTAGTTTCCCTCCAGGGTTTCCACTATGCTGATTCCCTATGAAAGTACAGAAGGTATTTCTTGAATGCTTCTGTTGCTCTCTCTTCTGTGATGATTTTATGAGTAAATAACATCAAAGGTTATCTACATTTGTATTTCTTAAATGGAATGCAGATTTAGCAATTTAATATGTTCTATTTTCTCCTCAATTTCTTATTTGTGATATATCTAAGCTTCGAAAGAAGAAAACAAAAACGACTTTTCTCTTGACCTCATCTTATCTTCTCTATCCTCTTTTTGACGTATATGCTCCATATTAATTGGTTCTTAATTAATCTTTGTGCTTCGGGATTTGAAATAACGTTAGAGCATTGGTTGCCTGTTTCTACTCTTGCTCATTTTTTTAAAACAATGCTGATTGAAAATTAATTCAATGTAGAAGAAAATGACCATGTACCATGTAGCAAAGTGGCCTGTGGGCGCTCTAATTTAAAAGTTCTGTCAATTAGGGCTGTGATTTCAACTAAAGTTTGTATGTAGACACTAAAAAGACATTGTTCTAGGGCCTGAAGGCATAATCCATGCTCAGAAGAATCCGTTTTGTCAATCAATGAAGATATTATTCTTGATCTGGAAAGAGGATAAAAAATATGTGTTATTAGCTTTGAATCTCTAGCAATATGAGATTATTGAGTATAATTATATCCTGCATGAGGTCTTTAAAGCAACATTTGAGACCTGGAGAAAATAAATAAATAACTTTCTGAACATTCCAATAAAGCCAGCCCAACAACAGTTGATTAAGATTTCGATCTTATTGCTTCTTTTCTTACCCCAGTAGGAGTCATTTCATTTTTTGTCTATTCAGAGTACAATATCTAGAAAACTATATTCAGATGGTCCAGAACAATCAGGTAATTATTATTTTTCTTATTTGTGGATTTGATTTTGTGCTTTGGTTATTTTAAAATTTATATTTATCCATTGTCTGTTTGTACCTGACCTTTTCTTCTATAAATCCAAATATGTTACATGATAGATGAGACTGTTATAATTCAATTGCTTGAACAATGCCAATAATCAATGGAAAAATATAGTCTTCACTTACTTAATGCGAACCACAAACACACAAAAGCCTTTTAAATATTTTTTTTCTGAGCTTCTACAAAGAAACTTCATGCTGTTCCATTTAACAGAAAGCGGATTGTTAGAATTGGAAAGCCAGTCTTATCTTTGTTGAAAAAGTCAAATCAGAACATGCAGAAACTAAGTGAATTTTGAAATGTGGAATTGTACTTTTTTTTAAACTGCATTCATCATATGTATGTCATTAACAGAGTATTAACCAAACAGTACATGTGGCTATTTCTGGTGATGAGTAAGGATAAATAGGTAATAACTAAATTATGAGAAACCTTGCATTTATTAATGTTAACCACACATGTCCCCATTGTCAGAAATGCTAGCTGTCCACTCAATAGCCAAGATCTCTTTCTCCTCAGTGACTGAACTGTGGATGTTGTACATCTTGCAGGGAGATGTAAACAAAGGACTAACTCCTGATCCATGCCGTAGGTTATTTGTCATTCTGCAGGTGCTACAAAACTGATGAAAAGTCTCCTTTAAAAAAAGGAGCTGACTTAGTTCATGTTTTTTTGCTTAATGTTTGTTTGTTTTATTTTGTTTTGGGCTTTTTTTCCCTTTTGCTGCTCCCTTCCAGGTGTCTTCAATGTGGGTATGATAGCCAGATCGCCAGCAGCCACCTTGAACTATGAGGCAGTATTGAGATTTGAAACCACATGCTAAGAATGACAATGTAGGAAAGCTAGAAAGAGCATGGGTGGATAGCAGGAAACTGATGATTTCATAAAAGGTGCTCGGTCTGATTTTTTTTTTTAAGACAAAAACAAATCCTTTCTACTTCTAGGTTTTGTTTTTTTGGTTTGCATTAACACTTAATTCAAACTGTATATTTCCCACAAAATACAAAATTATGTCATTTTAAAATAAAATGAAGAATGGATAAAGAAGATGTGGTATATATACACAATGGAATATTATGCAGCCATCAAAAATGAAACCTTGCATTTGCAAAGATGTGGATGGAACTAGAGGGTATTATGCTAAGCGAAATAAGTCAGTCAGAGAAAGACAATTATCATATGATCTCAGTCATATGAGGAATTTGAGAAACAAGACAGAAAATCATAGGGGAAGGAAAGGAAAAATGAAACAAGATGAAGCCAGAGAAGGAGACAAACCATAAGAGACTCTTAATCTCAGGAAACAAACTGAGAGTTGCTGGAGTGGAAGAGGGTGGGAGGGATGGGGTGACTGCCTGTTGGACACCAGGGAGGGTATGTGTTGTGGGGAGCACTGTGAATTGTGTAAGACTGATGAATCACAGACCGGTACCCCTGAAACAAATAATATATTATTTGTTAATAAAAAATAAAAATAAATTTTAAAAATGGATATAATATCTTGTATTACTGAAGAAGAAATAGATATGGTGACATTGACAAGTATAGTGTTTTTATCGTTCCCTGTATTTTATTAAATGGTGGCCCTGAAAATATGTGAGAGTAGATATTTGTGGGGCATAAGGGTTGAAGCTATACTGGGTTTTCTTCTTTCAGCCCACCTGGCATAATGGACCATTCAGAGCTGGCCTGAGAGACAGGGCTTCTTTACTCTGTGTGCTCAGATGTGAGCACATCTCGGAAGGTTGAAAATAATTGCCAAAATGCTGACTACATTTAGAGGGTTCTTTCTCTCTCGTATGCCTACTGAATTTGCAAATTCCCTACATCTCATTTCTTCCCTTCTTTGTTATTTTCCCCCCAGAGGAGTCTTTTTGTTTTTGTTTTTGTTTTTCTTCCCAGCGGCTTATATCTCTTTACTAAGAGATTTGCCTCTTTATTTCACAAAATAGTGATGTCCTCAATCTCCACATTGGAGGATTGCTCTTCCTATGCTCTCCTTAGCCCTGTGATAGCAAAATCAGAATATTCTGTAATGAGCTTCTAATCTATGTGGTCTAGAGTTGCCTAGTCCTTGGGTTGAAACTTGGGGACACTAATTCTATGGTATGGAAAGAGATCGAGCAAAGCTGGGAGTTATTGGTGATATTTTTAATATTTCTCTAGTCATGATATAAGAGAAGGAGCAAGAGCTTTCAAGTCATAGCTGATCTGAATTCCAATTCAACCTACACATGTGTAAGTTATTTAATTTCTCCAAAGCTCAATCTTTTATATATAGAAATAAACACATTATTAGTGCTTCCAGAGATAAAGAAGAGAGTTTGGGTGAGAGGGAAATGGAGAAAGAAAAAAAAAAGGCTATGAGGGAGTCCTTGTAGTGATGAAAATGTTCTCTGTCTTGATTGTATCAGTGCCAGTACACTGACTCTAAGAGCGTACTGTCTTGTTCTAAAATGTTACCTTTGGGGGAAACTGGGTAAGAGGTACATGGGACTTGTGTTTATTACACCTCACACTGCATGGGAATCTACAATTATTTCAAAATTTAAAAGCTGAATAAAAAAATCACATGTGCCAGTTATAACCCCATTATTTTTTTTTTCAATGTGTCTGAAGCCAAGTGCAATGATTTCTATTTCTTGCCTAAGTAATAGCTAAGTAGTGTGATATATTACTTCTAGAACATACTACATCACACTGTGAGAGTTTGGAATCGTTTTCAGGGAAAGAAGAAAGAGGTCAAGGAAGAAAAAAAAATCAAACCTCAGACCATCACTGCTTTATTATTTTCTCTTTGTTATTTTTATAATGAACTGTTTAAAAACATCTTCCTGTGCTGTTTCTTTTTCTTGTAATTTTGTATTTAATTCATAATCCAAGGGTATTTTAAGAAGCATACTGATGTGTTCTATTTCATGCTAATGATTAAGAATGGAAATAAATGGCAGTATAAATCTTTTCTACCAGATTTAATAGAATACAATGGCTATTAATATATGGAATTAAGTTTTAATCATGGCAGAATTGACTAAGTCTCACACTTTTCTTTCCATACTAAAATATAATTGAAACAGTAGAAAAATGGTATCACATTCATTGAATTATTTTCAGTAAGATCAACTGCATTTCAGCAACGAAATACATTATCTATGGAACATATCGGGTTTTGTACATTACAAGAGTAGTTGGTTTCACTTATTTGTGGAGCATAACAAATAACACGGAGGACATGGGGAGATGGAGAGGAGAAGGGAGTTGAGGGAAACGGTGGGGGAGATGAACCATGAGAGACTATAGACTCTGAAAAACAACCTGAGGGTTTTGAAGGGGCGGGGGGTGGGAGGGTGGGGGAGCCTGGTGGTGGGTATTATGGAGGGCACGCATTGCATGGAGCACTGGGTGTGGTGTAAAACTATGAACTCTGTTACGCTGAAAAGAAATAAAAAAAAAAAAAAAAAACAAGAGTAGTTGGTAAGCTTTTCAGGGTGCGGTGGACATCGTTATTCCGGTTTTTTATTTTTGTTTTTGTTTTTTGTTTTGGCTACTTACTACAAAAAGTTAGGCACTTAATAAGTGAAAGCTTTTGGTTAATTTTAATGCAGTGTTAATCCAAGGCTCCCAAAGTGAGTAAGAGATAGTGTTTCCATATTCTCTCCATGAGGTTAGTTGTAAAATATCTGTGAACTCTCAGGAACTCCACACAAAGACGTTCCAGAGCCAGCTTTACCACATAGGGCTATTTTCCCCAGTTATTATAAAATATATTGCTGGGTGGGAGGCACTGTCTTTTTTTTTTTCAAGTTTTTATTTAAATTCCAGTTAGTTAACGTTCAGTGTAATATTAGTTTCAGGTGTCCCATAGAGTGATTGAACATTTTGATGCCATACCTGATGCTTATCACAAGTGCCCTCCTTAATCTGCTCAGGAGAACACTGTCTTAAGACAGCAAGTATACTTGGAAGATCCTATAAATGTCACTCCTGTGGCTCAGAGAGTTTTGTGAAATGGCCCAAAGTAGACCCACAGAATAGGACTACATGGTCTATCGATCAGGGCTGAGGTTAGGAAAGTCTTGTAATTTACATCTGTTTCCTGCAAAAGAACCAGTGATAGAACCTGGTCATCGGAAGTCAGTACGTGTTCACAACAACAAAGGAAGTGCGAGTGGGGGTGGGGAGGATGGTGAAAGGAAGAGATAATTCTTCCTACCCTCGAGTTCTTCCAGCAGGACTAAGAATTAAATTTATATGAGAAAAATAAACAGGACGGAAAAAGCTTTACTCTGTGCATGGAGGCCCAATAATGAAACTGAGACCTGAAGAAATGACCAAGGTGGGCAGTTTTTATGCTTCTTCGACAAGATGACAAGAAGTTTGTGAGGAATTGACAGAATAAAAGAAACAGACATTTGGGAGCTTTAATTCACGAGGAATTCCAAGCAGAATTTGGGCCAAGGTAAGAGATTAGGCAAAAAGTAACAACTTTTGTTTCTATAGCTTTCTTGGCTTTAAAGTCCCTATCTCAGGGGATAAGGATGTCTTTTTATCTCTTAGTAGAGGGAGGGTATTTTTCATATGGGAGGTTTGTTTCAGGAGGACAGAGGAGAATCTAAGTGTCCTTGTTCCTGCTGTTTCTTAAATAACTCTTATTTAAAATAATTAATATGCCAAAGTGGCACATTTTGTGATAACCTGCCCTTGGCCTCTACAGTAGAAAGATGTGATAATAAGAGGAAATAAGAAGGAATATAAAGAAAAGGACAAAGTTAGTCTATCATGATCAATAATGATTGTATTTCTAGCCTATTTAAATGAAGAAGCATAATCCTAAGGCTTCCGGTTTATTTAATTATGCTAGGGTTATACATAAGGGTATTTAAAAATATTAATTTGTTTTTAAAATATGCTTAGCCAACCTTTTTTAAATAGCTCCTTGGGCTTTTTGCTGAATAAATGGATATTTACTATCATCTTTATTATTTTGTGCAAAGTGTCATGTAAATTTATGCCCAATGTTTAGACTTAACTCAGCAATATTAATGATCAAGAAATTCATGGATGAATCTATATGCAAAAGTTACATATATAAGCAATACTCTTAATCTTGTATTCTATTTTTCACTCATCAAAAAAAATTCAGAGAAACTAATATTAGTCCCTTTACAGAAAGATGTTGGAGATCCCGGCAGACATCAAGGCACTAAGG
Organism: Mellivora capensis; assembly: GCA_004024625.1. Taxonomy (NCBI): domain Eukaryota; kingdom Metazoa; phylum Chordata; class Mammalia; order Carnivora; family Mustelidae; genus Mellivora; species Mellivora capensis. The sequence goes on from PISX010019274.1 coordinate 19,414, forward strand.
CCTTTGCAAATATGTTTCTGTTCTTAGAACACCAGGAACCTCCACTTTTTTCAGCTACAACTTGTCCATTGCAACTCTACCTTCTGGAACACATCCTTCCACTTTGGGCTGAAATAGAGAAAATGTAACCTCTCTTAGCTAAATGGTCAGTAATGTATGAGATAGTTTAAACCCTGCCCACACCAATCAAAATTATCTCAGAACAAGTTCTGTAACAATGTGGTTCTTTGTCTTTATAAGCCTGACTTGCCTGCTGGCAATTTGGAGCTCATTTCCCATGTGTGTCAACTCTGTGTCTCCTGGATTGTGATCCCTAAAACCTCAAATAAACACCTTGGATTGCCTCCCAGCCTCTTCTTGGTCTATACTCCAAAATTAGGGACCGTATCACATAGATTACTGAGTTTCAAAAAATAGGATATGATTTATACTCATTTCATTATTTTCTCTAATTAAAGAGTTTAGTTGCTAGGGATTTGGGGCATTGAGTGGGAATGAGTATCTGTGAAGAGTAATAATACTAGTTCCCAATATTTGGGAATTGCCATATTCCAGAAATACAAAGTAGCAAATTAAAGCAATTGTCACATAATTTTAGAAAGAAAAAAAAATTGCCTAAACATGTAAATGCTTGGATGACAAATTATGAAAATCATTATTTTTTCCAGCAAATATGAAACACCCACATCAATCATTCTGTAGCACATGTGACCGAAGATTACAAATTCGTAAGATTACTATTTCACTCCCAAGCCTATTTCAAGCCCTGTTTTAGCCATTTCGATTAATGCCATGCCTCTCTCACTCTCCCAGGTATGGAAATGAATGTTTAAATGTCTTTAGCTTTGCCCTCCAACTTCCCTGTAACATGCTTTATGCCCCTTAACACCTGATTCTTTGGATGTTTATCCAACATTCACCTGCCCGTCCCTACTCAAGTTCTCATTTCCTCACACCTAAATGGTGGTGGCATCTCCTATCTGTCTCCTTATCTCTGAGCCTCTCTTTTTTCTCTCCATCCATGTCATATGCAATGTAGGATTCATTTTCTTGAAATATATATGTAACCATGATCCCCTTCTGCTCAAAAACCTTCTATAACTTCCCTCCGCACTGAAAGGTGTTTACATTGTTCAATTGCCATTCAAGGTCCTGTATAATCTGAATTTTCTCCCACTTCCCCCATTCTCACCTGTTTGTACGCCAGGAAATCAGAAACATCTACACTCTCTGCAGGACCCTTCCCGTGTGTGTCTTAAGCCTTTGCCCATAGGATGTTCTAAACAGACAATGCTTACCCCACCGATGTGAGAACGCTTTCCTGTCTCCTGAAGATGTAGATAATTTTTCCCTTCTCTGGCACTCTATCTATATCCCCTAATAGCAGTAAAGTGTTATTATTCGTGTATGTGCTTTCTTTCTGTCAATACACCAATAGACTGATTGCATGTTCTCTAAAGGTACGTACCATGCCATATTCATCATTGTGTGACCCACAGTATCTAAAAAATGACATGGCAGAAATAAATGGTTGTTTGGGTTTTCTAAAAGTTTGTTTTTATTTATTTATTTGAGAGAGAGACAGAGAGAGCACAAGCAGGGGGATGGGCAAAGAGAGATAAGGGACAAGCAGGCTCCCTGCTAAATACATAGCCCAACACGGGGCTTGATTTCGGGACCTGACCCAAAGTCAGTTGCTTAACCGACTGAGCCACCCAGGCTCCCCTAAATGATTATTTGTTGAATGGATGGATATAGTCTCCTTTAGAAAGAAATTTTAAATTTAAAAACTTGTGAATAGGAGCGCCTGGGTGGCTCAGTGGATTAAAGCCTCTGCCTTCGGCTCAGGTCATGATCTCGGGGTCCTGGAATCGAGCCCCGCATCGGGCTCTCTGCTCAGCAGGGAGTCGGCTTCCTTCTCTCTCTCTGCCTGCCTCTCTGCCTACTTGTGATCTCTGTCAAATAAATAAATGAAATCTTTAAAAAAACAAACAAACAAACAAACAAAAACTTGTGAATAAAGTGATCCCTTAGGTTGCAATTATAATTCACTTCTATCTCTTACAACCTATTGGTAAGATAAATGTGAAAGGATGTAATATTAGAGTTTTAAAAACATCTTCCCTAAATCCAGCATCGTTCATTGTAGCATTGTGCAAGTTAGTTAGTAGCTTTCAGCCCTTCCGTAAACAAAGTTCTTAAAAGTGCTTGTTGCTACTTTTTAAGGTGCCTTGCAATCTAATTGCAACAAAACATAAATTTTGTCAATTAAATGGGGGTGAAGTGATAATAATGAGAGCAATAAATTTTAAAGGATTCCTTTAGGTACCATGTTGGAAGGTGAGGCATGGTTTCATTTTTCTGCCCTGTGTGAAAAGAAGTCTCCTTAAAAAATTTCTTTCTCCAAACTGTGGTAAAATTATAAAACACGTTGAGATAAAGTCATATGGGACAAGCCCCTGCTTTGTGAGGACTATATATAAACCCATTGAGAAAGTTATCTTTTCAAAGCTGAGAAGGCTGAATGTAAACCTGAACTTGACTTTGTCTCCTTTATGATAAAGCAGGTGTTTAAACGTCTTTTAAAGGTGAAAGTTTCCTTTTGTTATTTAAATACTCTGCACTTCAATTACTTCCACTGAACATTTATAGTCTACTGTGAATTATTCCTCTCATCGGTGCTAGCACTAAGAATGCCCTGTTTTAATAAAATCCAAGGCACGGTTGCACAAGCCTACATAAACGTTGAATTACAAAAGAATTCACCACAGTGTGCCTTCAAATAATTAGTTTTCTGAGCGCATTTAAAGTATCTTTCAATTTATAACTTCTCAGAAACACATTTGTCATGCACAGTTAGGGAGGCCTGTGCTTGTGTGTAAGGTCACAGGGAATCTATGGGAGATGAATGGATGAAAATATTTTAAAATCGTACTACAATTCCAGTAAGTACAGAAAAAGCTGTGGGAGTTACGATCTATTGAAAGGGAGAAGGAGAGGCAAGGGAACTAATGTTTATTGCCATTGCCATGTTAGTCATCACTTTATCAGGGAATCAGCCGACTTATCAGATTAAAATCAGAGGCACCCTCTCCAGATGTCTTTTTAAAAAAATTCAGACAGCTCAACTTTATATGGTTGTAATATTGGGGTAAAGACTTTGAATCAATTGTTGATTTTTATTATACTCTTTCGCTCTGCTCATGTACTTCTCTATGCAAATAAACCAAAGCAGTGGGGACAATTACCCAGACCTGCTTTCTCTCCCTATTGGAAGATATTGCAGTACCCATTTTAACTATCAGATGTAAATCTAAATGCTCAATGTTCCAAATATCTAGAGCATATCTTTTATTCCACTCCCTTCTCATCAGAAATCATACCACTCTGAGTGTGGCATTGATTTCTGAATAAGCAGCCAGGTTGAGGTGTGATCAGTTATATGGACAGGCTCACTACACTTTCTTAGATCTGAAATATCCCTGGAGGCTCTTACAATTTCTCAATGTCATAGACACTAATCTTTATGGATCTTTAGTCTAAAATTAGAAAACACAGAATATCATGATTACCTACAATATGAAATATTTACAAGCTAAGTAAAACTCCATCCTCTTCATAAAAAAAAAGAAAAAAACACTTCATAGTAAAGTATAAGATCAACCCCCTTCCATACAATGACTTGATTTAAAAAATTAACAAATGTGGAAAAAATTAAAATATTCCACCTAAGCTTTTTCAAGTTACACCTTGCCGTATTTAAGCTATTATTCTAATAAATGTAGCTCATTTTCATTTGAGTTTTTACAGCTCAAACAAACTCTGAATAGCTCTCAGTATCGTAAGTTTTAAAATTTCATGTGCTTCCTTGACATTGTTGAGTTTCACAAGGCTCCCAAGGCCCAACCTTGAGTTCCTATACTCTTTTATTTTCCCCCAAAGATTTTATTCATTTATTTGACAGAGAGAGAGATCACAAGTAGACAGAGAGACAGGTAGAGGGGGAGGGAGAAACAGGCTCTCCCACTGAGCAGAGAGCCTGATGTTGGGCTGGATCGCAGGACCCTGAGATCATGACCTGAGCTAAAGGCAGAGGCTTAACCCATCGAGCCATCCAGGTGCCCCAAGTTCCTACACTCTTGCTAGATACGCCATCCTTGTCCCCAGTGGAAAAGGATACCACCCACCTGGCTCCCCCAAAGGCTAGGTCCATCCCACTCTGCCAGGTCCTCAGAATCCTGGGTTTTACTTCCCTGCCAGCCCACAAATTATTCAAACAAGGCAGTCACATCCACCCGCAGGAAGCAGAGGTCACCTTGCCCACTTGTTACTACAAAGCCTACATCTCACAGCCCCTTCTGGTTCACTTTACTCCTGAGTGCAACCCCCATGTGGCTTTTCATGGCATGTAGCACAATCCTTCCCTAAACTGTGAATACATGTGACTAATAAACTTCTGTTACTCTCATCTGTCCAGAGCTGGATCTTGCATGTTTGGTCATCCTTATAACATTTAAGTCAGGGGATTCCTCCTTCACCAAGGGCTGCATAGAAAGTGATCAAAATACTCTTTTCCTAAAATTCCAGATTTAGGGGCTGGACAGATTTAACTTTATATGTAAAGGGAAGGAGTTTACATTTTATACCCCTGCCAACTGCATGCTCGCAGATGTGGATGGCAGGTGTGACGGGAGGCAGAACGGAACTCAACCATACGTCCCTGTGACCAATCTGGGTAGAACACAGAAATGAGGGGTTAAGGGCAAAAAAAAAAAAAAAAAAAAAAAAAAAAAGAAAAGAAAAGAAAAGAAAAGAAAAGAAAAGAAAAGAAAAGAAAAGAAAAGAAAAAGAAAAAAAAATCAAGGGGAGCACAGTCACATCTCCGACATGGTTCTGCCACCAATTCAACCACGGTGGGATAAGATTCTCACCTTCCGTAGAAAATTATACTGAGAGCCTAATGAATATTTGAAACAGCAGAATTTCTTCTTTCAGTCCAGGGTCAACTGAAGAAAATTAGTCTGAATGTTTTGCATCTTTTGAGATGTACTGCTTATTGTTTTAATGCAGGAAACCCTGACAAGGATTCAAGGGTACCTTATTTTAAAGGTAGGTAGTAGGATAAGAATGGGTAGGAGCTATGACAGTGTACTTTATCAGACAATATGTCACTGTAGATATTTGGAGCCTAATCCCGCTGGGACACTCGGAGAGAGGATGTAGAACATGTACCTCAGAGCTATCTCGATCAAGGAAGAGGTTGCCGGGGTGATTATTCACGAATCCTGAGAGGCTCTGTGAAGACAGCACTGATTTTCTACTACTTCTATTTTCCCCATACAATGGCAACTCTATTTCAAATAGCTCGCAGAGCCCCTTTCTTCCCACTCCCTCCTGCTGACCCAGCTTTAGTTTTCTTGTATTTCTTCTCATCACTACAAATGACACATTTTCTTTTTTAATTTTCAGAGTCACCCACATGGAAGAAAGATCCAGAAGACTGGAGACTGTCCGCTTGTACACCACCAGTGAACAACCTACCTCATCACCAATACTCAGGAGAGAATGAATCTTACTTCCTCGTCCCTGGATATTTGCATGGCTGCTTCTTTACACCCTCAGGCCTCGGTTGAATACCACTTGGAAAAGCTCCATGATGAGAGACAAATTCCCCCTTCCAGATAATCAGAGTAGAAACACTATATCTGTGTGCTTGAGGTGGGAGAGGGTAGGGACAAGTTATAGCTAATTGTTAAGAGGGTTAAGGAGCCAGACTACCTGAGTTGAATCATTGTTCTGTCACTTAGTAGCTGGGGGACCTTAGGCAAGGCAGCCTCTCTCGGTCTGCATCTGAAATATAGCCAGAATAATAGTGTCCATCTTATAGGGCCAATGTAAGATTTAAACAATGTAATAATATATATAAAGCGGTCCTAATAAATTTTCAATCTATGTTCCCTATTATTATCAAAGTATTTATATCCTTTCTATCACCATCATTTATAACTCGCTTTCTGAATTATTTTGCCTATGCTTTTGTTTGCTTATATACATGGTCTGTTTCTTGCTCTAGACCATAAATTCCATGAGAGTAGGAATCATGTTTGTTTTATATTCCGAGTGCCTAGCACACACAATAGATGCTCAATGAATATCTCTTAAATAAATGAATGGACCAGTTCATCACTTGTCAGTGTTTTATATAGGCCAGTAGCTTTCAAACTACCTCCCATAAAGCTCTCAGAAATGTAAGCAGATTACCCTCTCCACTCTCCATGTAGCAGAGCAAAGGGAGATAAGCTGAAGAAGCAAAGTTTCCAGCCGTGTGGCAGCCATGGATGTTCCAGGGAGAACCTGCCATCCGCAGCGTCTTTAGCTGGCACATTCCAGCTGCCACACCTTGAGGCCTCGCTGCACTGTCCACTCCAAGGACACACTCACCCCAACTCCTCTCAGCCAATGCTGAGCACGGTGGAAGTACTCAAGCAAGGCCATTCCTGCTCTAATGGAAAATCTTTGCTCTGCGACACCCCATCCTCCTCACCGTGAATTTTTCAGAGCTGCAATGCAATCTGAGTCTCTTACTGCCCAACCCTCCACCCTTCCCTCTCTACTTTCTCATGACTAAGACTGTATTGAGGTCTATGGCCCTCCCCAACTGTACCTGTTTTCTCTCTCCTTCTTCCTTCCTGAGTCTCTGAACTCAAGGTAGACAGTGTGGTAGAGATCAAGGGTCCTTTCTCCTTACTTTCTGTGGGTGAAAGTGTATTGTTCTATGGATTAAAATATACATCTAATCCAAAATAATTATAATTTATAGAATTTTCTTGGGGCACCTTGGTGGCTCAGTTGGTTTAGCATCTTCCTGCAGCTTAGGTCATGATTTCAGGGTCACGAGATCGAGCCCCTGCCTCAGGCTCCCTGCTCAGCTGGGATCCTGCTTGAGGATTCTTTCTCTCTCTCCCTCTCTCTCAAATAAATAAAATCTTTTAAAAAATTAAAATTTTCTTGTTGATTCTAGCAACATGTGGTCTCTTAGCCTGGTTTTTCATGTTACTATTATCTCTCCATCTCTGCACTGTCACAGGAAAATTAGCAGAGAAGAATTAGGGTAGCAGAGGAAAAATAGGGTTGCTTAAAGATTAAATTTTAATCAGAAAGCTGTGTATTACCCTAACATTTTCTGTGTTTAAGACATCTAAAGGTCTAAATCAATTGTGACAATGATAAGTAGAACCTCGACCATCTCAAAAAAGCAGCAAGCACTTAAAGAAAAGATGGCTCTTCCAAAATAGATTGTCTTCCATTTGAAGATGTGATAGCAAGAGAATAAAGTCCTCTCACATTATTCTTTTAACTATCATTCCCAATCCAGAGCCCCCCCCAGTAGATTTCAGAGGAACACCAAAGTTATAAAACTAGGAATATTGTTGATGATACTCAGGTGGTCCCAATAGATCTCCTATATCCTTCCTAAATAAAACTGACCTAGGCAAGAGAGCAAAGGTAAATTTTTGTTTTCCACTGCACAGCATTTTTGCCTTGGGATAAATACACAGCTGCATGAGTATAAGTGTTGCAACTCAAGCTGTGAGATTTCACAGTGGAGAAAGAGAACACACTCCTATTGAGGGCCACAAAAATGTCAGGGTGAATGTGGGGCCATAGCAGGTCCCCCATGATCCCCAAACATTAAAAAGCACTGAAAGGAGCAGTAGGGTGATTGCGCAGCAGAAACCCCTCTGACGTGTGACCTGAGTCCTTCTCGTTCATTAGGATCAGCATCATCTTCATAAAAATGCTCCTTTAGTCGCCCCTCACACATATGTGTCATTGCACATTCCAGACTGTGTGGGTCTTTTCTACCTGAGTCTATTGTCCCCTCCTGAATGCAACTTCCCTGAAAGAAGGAATTGTGTCTAATCCATATAGGTATACTCTGGTGTCATGGTCAATTACGGCTTTTTTCAAAATAAATTAACTCATGATCCGTCAGTTATTACTCAACACAGGTTTAGTGTTGTGGCTTTAAGAAACATGATAAATGGGGTGCCTTGGTGGTACAGTAAGTTATGTGTCTCCCTTCAGCTCAGGTCATGATTCCAGGGTCCTGGGATCAAGCCCAGTGTGGGGAAATCCCTTCTCAGTGGGGAGCCTGCTTCTTGCTTCTTCCTCTGCCTCTGCTGCGCCCTTTGTTGTGTTCTCTCTCTCTCTCTAATAAATAAAGTCTTTTTTAAAAACTGTGTTAAAAGAAACATGATAAATGGTCACTCTGGGGTGACCCTCTGCAAGGGTTTTCATATATCCCTGATCCACACAGGAAAAGGAACATTTCATTGCCTTTTGGTCAAGAATTTTTTATTCCCTGTGCTATTGTGATTTGGCATTATGTTTTCTAAAACCCAAACTATTATAGTTTTTATCTTTTAACCCTCCACTTCTGGCTTTTGTCCTCTTTTCTAGCCTCTTACCTTCTCTGTATCTTTTAAAGGCTCTTGTTCCACTGTCCCTTACATATTGGTGTTCCTTGGATCCTTCCCTGTGCCTTCTTGTTTGTCCTCTAGATATTCTCCCTGATGATCTCATCATTCCCAAGACTATTTACCACCCACTGACTATTGAAGCCCAAGTGCTTTCCTCCCGATCACATCTTTCTTATAAGCTTCAGATATGCTTAGTAAGGGGGCTAGTTGGAAATCTCTGCTTCATCCTTTGAGCCTCTCAAACTCAGCAGATGAAAAACAGGGCTCATCATTCTCCCTAAACCTACTCTCCCACGTGTTTCCTGTTTTTAGAAATATGACCAATACACCTGTCAGTATCCAAGCTGGACATCCTTCTGCTCTTATTTGCTTATTTTTGATCGAGAAGTGGGTTCATTCCTTACCTCCTGATCTTTCTCAAGTCTTTCCACTTGTCTTCATTTCCACTGCCGCTCTGTTTTTCCTCTAGATTTTCTCCTAGTTCAGTGGGCACTGCCACGTGATACACGTTCTTCCTCTCCTTTTAGTTAGCTAATCAATGTAAGGACTATGCACAGCAAATTCTAAGCAAATAGGCTGAAGATTTATAGATTTAGGTTGATTTTCATACGTATTTATAAAACTGCCTACTGAGGCTTATGAATAATTGACAAACCCTTGGGAAAATACATCTATAAATCCAGATCTCCCCACATTTGAAAACTATATTTCTTTTGCTTTTCACAAGTTTTGCAAAGTTGAGTAATTTGATGGGTACAATACCAGAGTTGGCTGCCAAAACTTTCCAAATATGTTTATTGGGAAGGGGGAAAAACATACATATATGTCAAATTACAATAACTAAAGCTTATTCCTAAGGAAATGGAGAAGGATGGAGGATGGAATAAGGAGAATGGCTTTTCCTAAGCTTAATGACTCTGATGCAACAAGCCACATAGCACATTTCTTCTATGACATTTTCATACCTAAAACCTGAAAGTTCTCTGTTGCTGTTGGCCACTGGTTCTTTCTATTAGAATCAAGTTTCTTTTTAATGAATGTTTTCATGGCTTGCATAAAATTAGTCTACACTTGCAAAGGATTTTCTACATCTAGTTTAAATTCAATAATAAAGTACAGTAATATATAAGTATCACACAGCACTTTGCTTTTTTTTTTGCTTTTTTTCTCACAGGTCACAAATTAGCAGTGACAATACAACGAGGTCTAGATTCAAATTTCTGTCAGGAAAAGTTCTGGGAAATTTCTTCAGGAAGGCCTGGATTTTATATTTCTGGCTTTGAGACCACCTTGGGTAGTTCTAGGGAAAACAAAATTATTGAAACTATCTAAAGCAATTCCTTGAGGAAAAAAAGCCTGAAATCCACCTTATTTTAAAAATATATGGTAACATCACTTTTCAGAGACAAAGATGCTGTGAAGAAGCTGAACGTTCCTCAAAGAACTTTGGAATCAGTTACAAGAGGTGTGTGCCGCAGTCTCCCTTCAGAAGCTTCTCAGTGTCCAAGGACACATGTCCCAATGACCCAGGCCAATCTTCACTGACCAAAGTGATGTAATTTGAAACACAGATCCTAACTTGTGAGGGTGAGGATGGACATTTCCCAGCAAAGAAGCAGCTGAGTGGCCTTGGCTTATGCTTTCCTCTTTCCTCATTTGCCTCCACTTCTGAATTGTGATGTTAAATTCTACCACTTAATTTGATAAAGCTGAAATGCCTCCTCACTGTAAATCTGGCTCATTTCTAGGGTGAGGCTTATGGCTCTCTTTGCCTTTTCTCACATTCCAATGTTAGTCTCCATACTAACATACAGGTTTATGTTGTCATAAACCTGTTCCCTAAAACCCAGCTCATATAAAACATCTATAATACTTGGTAGTCAACTTTAATCTCTAAAGACATCATTACTACAAAAAGGATGGGATTTCCTGGATTATAACATGTCAATAGGCCACGTTAGAAAACAAAGAAATGGTTTCTCATGTTGCTTCCTTCCATGAATTCGATATTTGTAGGTCCTAATTACCATATTTCCCTATAATCATTTACTTTGTCACATGCTTCCTCATCACTCCACCCCACCTGTTACTCTAGGTAGTTAGATTCTCTAACACAAAGAGCAAGTCATGTTTTTCTCTGTACCTGACCCAGCAGGCATATAAGATTTTGCAGCTTTTTCTCAGCTTGTAATTCTTGAAAATGAAAGGTCACTGCAATACAGCCCCACAAAAGTAGACAAGAGGCTGAATGAATTTTAACAAGAAAATGAATATTTTGTACAAGATTAAAATTTAAAATTCTGAAATTGCTCTTTGAGATACCTCAACCACTTAAAGAATCTTTTGATGGAAAATTTTATTGGACAAATATATATGCAATATAGAAATGAAAGAAAATGAAGAACAACTTTATTTGGTAGCATCTAATTTTGGCTAAACATTCAAAATAATTGTAAATCAAGGCAAGCTACTTGATAAGATATGTGTTATAAAATGTTTTTCAAAAAAGTTTTTCTGACCGCAGACCAAAGAAAGTATATCTGTTAAAATATTTGTTTTGAAATATTTATATAGTTTAATACAAGAACCTAGAACTGATACTGTCCTCTGTTTAACAGAATTTTCTCAGACCTTACTAGGCACCTTGCTAACTGAAGTCTTCTCTCAGTTAAATATATTGAGGTCTTTACAACTCAACAACAAAACAAAAGAAGCTAATCTTTAAAAATGGGCAAAGGGCTTAAACCACTATTTCTCCAAAGAGGGTATATAAATAGTCAAAAGCACGTATCGGGCACCTGGGTGGCTCAGTGGGTTAAGCCTTTGCCTTCAGCTCAGGTCATGATCTCAGGGTCCTGAGATGGAGTCCCGCATCAGACTCTCTGTTCAACAGGGAACCTGCTTCCCTCTCTCTCTCTCTGCCTGCCTCTCTGCCTACTTGGGATCTCTCTCTGTCAAATAAATAAATAAAATATTTAAAAAAAAAAAAGCATGTGTCAAAACATCTTTTGTTCAGCATCTCTCATGGCCAGGGAAATGCAACTCAAAACACACAGTAGGATGGTTACTATCAAAATAACAAATATTGTATGGTATACCTAGAGTCACCCCAGTCATAGAAACAGAGAGTAGAAGGGTGGTGGCCATGGGCAGGGAGGGTGGACGGGTAATCAGAGTCACTATTTCATGGGTACCGAGCTTCACTTTGGAGTGATGAAGGGTTCTGGAGATGGACAGAGGTGATACTTGCAAATTATTGGGAATGTATTTAATGCCACTGGGCTCTACACTCAAAAATGGTTAAAACGAGGGGAACCTGGGTGGCTCAATGGGTTAAAGCCTCTGCCTTTGGCTCAGGTCATGATCCCAGGGTCCTGGGATGGAGCCCCAAATCTGGCTTTCTGCTCAGCAGGGAGCGTACTTCCTCCTCTCTCTGCCTGCCTCTCTGCCTACTTGTGATCTCTGCCTGTCAAATAAATAAACAAAATTTTAAAAAATGATTAAAACGGTTAATTTTACAGTATGTATATTTCATCTCACTTTAAACATTTTTTTAATCTTTAAATGTGAGCAGTTTGGCCTAGCAGGGGCATTCAGCCATGTTAACTTTTTCAATGGGAGTCTATAAGATCATTACCCAATATCACATATGTATTATTCATTTCATTATTTTATTTCTACTTTTTTCACCAAACTGTAGTCTTAATGAACAGCAACAAAAAAGAATCAAAGAAAAAACTGTAGTTTCTTTAATAATGTACCCTATCATATGAACAAGGGGACAGAGTGGTCCCCATTAAGCCAAACCCTCCCTGCAATAAGCTGACGATCCAAAACAGGTCATGAAATGAGAAGACGTCCATTATATATGCCGCAATAGGGCCGTTAGCCTTGTAAAGAAATTCCACAATGAAAATATGATTTAGATTTACATCATGTAAATTATGCATGAGGAGCATCATGTAATAACATTATTATTATTAATGTGACAAATTATCACTGCACACTCTTTTGCTTTCTGAGGTATGGCTTCATCTATTGTCTCTAACTTTATCCTCAGTGCAACCTTGTACAAATGAAGACAAGGGTATTAAGCAATTTGCTTAATGGCAGATCTGGGAATAAGATCCAGATTCTCCTGGGTGTGTTCAATAATTACTTGTTTATAAACTGAACTCTTGGGATTCTCCTAGAGAAAAAATGCTATGAATCTTAGACCAGCTCATAGACTCCCTTATGTCAATTTAAGTTAAAACAAAGTTACCCATTTAAAACATTTTTTGATTGTGTGATAATTTTATTCATAAAATATCCCCAATTATTGCGACCAAATTAACTACAAACTTCCACCTCAACTGAGCCCTTCGAAGCTCCGATTCTGAATGTGTTAAAGTCATCTGTGGCACAAACAAGCTGTATCATAAAATATATTAATTGTAGGCATTGATCTTATTAAAATATTAAAGCAGAGATGAAATATGAATTAAGCAGAAAAGTAGAAAAATACTTTTTTTTTAAAAGAAGAGTCAGATGTAACGATGACTGATAAGAATGAAATAGATATATTATAAAAACATTCTCAGTACTAATTATGGAATCTGAGAAATGAAAACAAGAGAAAGTCCATATTAGTTAAAGTAGAAGGAAGACCATTTATAAAAGCCATGGAAAAACTGAAAAACCGAAAAGGATAACTTTTATATATGTAATGAAATGGATATTGGAAAGCCAATAAAATTAATGAGTGTATGAATTTTATAAATGAGTTTAGAAATTAATAACCAAGCCAGAATTTCAGCAAGAGTAGAAAATTGGGGCAGAGCTATAACTATCACAGTTTTTATGTGTCCAAATATGCAGATTTTCAAATCCTATAATGTTTTAAAAATTTGAGGCAAGTAAGAGTCTAATATACAAATTGATTAGCCCCAAATCACATAGTTAGACTGAACCTAAGATTCAGGTACAGACTCACCCCAACATTTTCAGGGCCTGACAAAGAGGACAGAGAGGCCTACATGACTTATATCCCAAACACAGCCCCCCAGTCCTGGTCTTCCCTTTTTTCTTCCCTCTCTGGGCTCCTTCCTGCTCCATAAGAGGCCACACATTTCATACGACCCCGTAGGCACACACACACTTACACACACATTTGTGGACACCTCAGCCTGTAAGTCCAAGGTCTGCCGGAACACCATTCTCCAAACTTCTTGTGCACCCCTCCAAGCCAGAAGTGAGCCATTCTGGGTGCAGCTGGGAGGGTAGGGCTGGTGAAGAGACGAAGGTAGCTCATGAAAGTGAAGGACTCATTAGGTAGGGAATTGAGGATTCTGGGTACCCAGATGCAGGTACAGAAGCTGGGGTTTCACTCAGGTGGGATCTCTTCTTGTCCCCAGGGATCCCTCCTTACTATGGTGAGAAGCATGGCTAGAACAAGCTAGGCAGGACCTCTGGGGTCACAGCCCCACCCTTATAATCTATCTAACTTGTCACCTCCTGAAGGCCTTTTCTCCAAATACTGTATGATGTGTCTAGAATAGTCAAATTCTTGGATTGTGGGGTAGGGCTTCAACCTATTAATTTTGGGGAATGCAACCATCTTATCCATAGCATTAATCCAGATGTAAGACTTTTTTCTATGCAGAAGTAATACCCAGTGAGTTGTTCCTTACCCTAGTTTACAGGGTCTCATTAGAGTTGACTGAATTCCACAAACTTTCAATTGCCTTATCTAGGACAGAAAACTTGAAGAACTTTACATTCTAGATTAGTCTACATATAAATGCAAAAGTGTGCTAAAGCTGGCAATAGAAATGCATAGCGTGCCATGGAAGTCTGTCCCTCCTGTTGCAAAATCTAGCTCCAGACCCCCTAACCTCTGTCCACCAGCCAAGCATGGGACTTTCCACCCTATGTGTCCACCTTAACAAAGGGCTAGAAGAAGCTCACTTGACCAGGCCTTTATCGCAGTGGTAGCATACTTGAAATGATGCTCCCTACACCATTTCATACCCAGTCCCATGTAACACTATTTATGATTATAGTCACGCATTATCTGTTGTGCCAGTTATTTGCCAGATGCAAATGGAGAGGGAACCAAGGTGGCACCTGCCTTCATGAAGCTCACGGTCTATTGATTACTTTAAAATCATTTTCCTATGTCATGGAAAGCCAATCATGATAAGTTTTATGCCTGCATTGTCAGACTATATGACACTTTTTCCTAATGTTGGCTAATGTTTGTAATAATGGAGTAGTTATGAAATAACATGATCCACATTTTTTACTCTTTCCTGTTGATAGGATCGAGGCTCTTTCCCAATTTTAGGTTTTAATATAAATTAATCCTACCATCAAAAGAAGTATTTTTTAACCAATACTGATAATATATATATATTTTAAGATTTTATTTATTTATTTAACAGAGAGAGATCACAAGTAGTCAGAGAGGCAGGCAGAGAGAGAGGCGGGCTCCTCGCTGAGCAGAGAGCCCAATGCGGGGCTGGATCCCAGGACCCTGGGATCATGACCTGAGCCAAAGGCAGAGGCTTTAACCCACTGAGCCACCCAGGTGCCCCCTGATGATATATTTTAAATTACTGTGTAATAGAGAATATCTTTCTTTTACTTGTACAAAAGAAAGACAACATGGCCAGGTCTACAATTGTTGAGACAGGATATTTTCTTCTCAAGTTTCCATGGCTGATTTCCCTCTATCATTAGCCTTACAGATTTGTGGAGGAGATGTCTGAAATGTACTTAGAAACTAATCTTCCCACCTCAAAAGGGAATTATTTTTATTAACACTGGACTGTGGTTGATTTTTCCATCCAGGTGCATTATTCTTATAATTATTAGAGCATCCTTCCAGATCCATTCTTGTCTACTTGTTTTTCACTTTTTTGTTTTGTTTTGTTTTGTTTTGCTTTGCTATCATCAATTTTGATCTTCCCACATCTTCACATGAACTTGGAAAGGTTTATGCCAGAGGCTGCTAGCTACATGTTATTTTAAACCTGAAAAGTATAGGGGTGCCTGGGTGGTACAGTGGGTTAAAGCCTTTGCCTTCAGCTCGGGTCATGATCCCAGGGTCCTGGGATCGAGCCCCGCATCGGGCTCTCTGCTCAGCGGGGAGCCTGCTTCCTCCTCCTCTCTCTCTCTGCCTGCCTCTCTGCCTACTTGTGATCTCTGTCAAATAAATGAATAAAATCTTAAAAAAAAAACCTGAAAAGTATAAAATTTTAATTTGAAAGTCCATTTACACAGAGAAAGTCTATTTACACAGAGAAAGTCCATTTACACATTTACACATCTTTGACTATGGCAAATGGACTAACCCTGTCAACACTAAGTCTCCTTATCAAACTAGCTTCAGGGTGTGGTAAAAAAGGCCATGCCAAAAACCATCCAAAGTCAGATCAACACACACGGCATCCTGTTGTTCAAGGATCAGGAAAACCCACAATGCTAGTAGATTATGATTCAAATAATAGAAATATTTTTCTTCTGAAGGATTTCTCCTTGTGTGCTGTGGAAGAGAACTCCTGCCTATCACCTCATACCATATAGTAACCACTTTAGAGTTATACCAGTGGTGAAGGAAGACTAAGGGTTAATGATAATCTGATGAATTTCCCCCCACATACATTCATGCACACACAAATACACACACACAAATGCCTTGCATACATGGGCATGCGGGCACACATGGACACACACAAACTGCTGTTTGGAAGAACAAATTATACTCACAATCTCACCCAACATGGGCAGTGTTATTAGCACATTTAGTCCATTGCAAAACCTACTCCAATTAGCATGTCCCCAAGAAAACAAATGGAAGAATCCCTTTAGGAGAAATTGTAAATTGTATCAACTTTTGCCATAAAAGAAGCTTGACAACAGTATGAGTCACACCAGAAAAGTTTGTCATTATGATTAAGTAGTTCTTCAACTAGTAAAATAAAACATGCCTGAAATAAAAAATAAACAATAGCATCATCTATCCTTATATTATGTGAGAAAGCACACCCAAAAAAGAGTACAACACCATAAATAACATTTTTCCATTCATGTTTGCATCTTTATTCCTGAAATCCATTTGGAAAACAATAGGACAAGGCACCAGGAGAATAAAAGACCATTTTACATTAGACCTTAATGTGTGACTACTCAGTAAAGTAATTGAAAGCATGACTATAGCATAGTGCTGGGGTTCTCTTGCCAGGAGATTGTGTCAAAATGATATGGAATGTTTCACTCCTTTTTTCCTTTTTTTATTTTCCAATATGATAAAAATCCAAAGTTTGATCATCCCATAATATTTGCAACAATTAATTTTAGCGATTAGTTAAGTAACAATGATCTCTTACATAACACATAATGTTGAACAAGAATAACACCTCAGATTTATAAATGGTACTGTTTCTTCAACTTCATTTCTCTTTAATGTATCTACTTCTTTATTTCCTGAGCTAAAGGTTAAAATGGTGAAGATCAAACAGGCAAAAATGAGAAGAATGTCTGGGGCACCTGGGTGGCTCAGTCAGTTGGGTGTCAGACTCCTGGTTTCAACTCTGGTAATGATCCTGGGATCGAGCCCCGTTTCAGGCTCTGTGCTCAGTATGGAGTCTTCTTCTCCCTCTCCATCTGTTCCTTCCCCTGTGTGTGCTCTCCTCCCTCCAATGCTTTCTAATATAAATAAATCAAATCTTTTTTAAAAAATGAGAGGAATGTCAAAATAAGGGATGCAAAACTTTTTAAAAGACTAGCCTTCTGTTTTTCACCAGCAACGTCAAAGACAGAATAAATATTTGCCAGTTCTGGGCCTGATGTGTCACAGACCACATTGTGAACAAGCATTCTGACTTTTTGAAGGGTACTAGTACTTAGTACAGTACCTGGCACATCGGAGGTCCTGAAAAGTTATTAAATGAACATGAATTGGCCAGTTACTTTTCTCGTAGAAGCTTCTATTCAACAACAAGAACAACAAAATTGATTTCATTATCCAAAAAGACTTTTGTTGGAATTGGTTCTGTAAAATGTGTCCTCTTTCTGGCTACGTCCCCCTGATTTTTCCACTGAGACAAACCAGATTGTCTAACATCATAGATACTTCTAATTTGTATTAGTGTCCTATTGTATACATTAATAAAGGCATATTATCTGCTGGTAGCCCTGCATTTCTGTTGCAGAAACTATGGCAATCCCATTTAAAGTCTTTTAACCTATTCACTCTGTGGTAGTAGCAGCAACAGAGCCTTCTGGGCTTTGTAACATAATAGTGCCCCTTTATCACGCTGAATGGTTTATTAGAACCTGCTTGTACCGATGATTTAGTTTAACCATGATGAGGCCACCACTCCAGGGCTTTCTACTCTGTTTGGGGACTCTTCTGTCATTTTAATGGTTAGGGTTTTGTTTGTTTTGTTGTGAAACGGACTTTCATTTAATTTTAGTATTATTTACATTATTTATTATTGGGAGACAAATTGAAGATGAGGGGGTTGAGACCAGTGTGCTGTACTTTAGAATCACTAGGAAACCAGAGGCATTCCAAGATCACTGAGAATATTCAGTCCCTGTGACCACACATACTCTTGCTCAAATGTACACTGCTGTTTTGAGTTACAGAAACAAATAGAAAAATAATAGTCAATCTCCTTCAAAACTTGAATTTTGCAAATCCAACTGTTCTACCATTCTTGATGGAGTTTCAGGCTCTGCTAAATTTCTTTTGTCTTTTTCTTGTCTAAGTTCCAGCAGCTGGGTGTGCTAAGGGCCAGGAAACATCAGCCAGGACCTGGGGCGATGGTACCCAAACATGAGTGAGATTAAGCCCTGCTCCACTTTCTTCATTCTGTCTTTTGACTCCATCTAAAGGCCTAGAATTCTGCCTTGAGCTCTATTCTCAGCCTGCCAAGTTTCTCTGCTTCATGCGTCTATCTCTCTCTAGAAGGAGAGACAGTGGATGGAACCTCAGTTCACAGGACACCAATGGGCTCAGCCCCCTCTTGGAGTTAACTCTCTCCAGCCTGTTTTGTGAACTTAGCAACTAAGGTTTTTCAATAAAGCTCCCCCTCACGAGACCTGATGTATCATAACAAATCTCATGATGACAGAAAAACAATTAAAAAAAAAAAAAGCTTGTTTTTCCAGAGCAATATAATTTTCATAAATTAAACATATTATCACTTTGAAAAAGTGTATCACTGAATTGCTGTTACTTCAGGAAAGGAAGGACATCATATTGTAAATTAAATTGGGTAAGATTAGTATTGAATAATACATCTAAACTTCCATTCAACTACAAGCACTGGAAATACCTTTGATTTTTGTCAAGTCACTTCTGAAATCGGACAGGAGAAATTCATTTTTTTTAAATAGTAATTGAAGGGTCAGTCAGTATAACTAACAAAAAACTTGTCACTTTTATGCTCCACATCACTCGGCATCAGGGAAATACAAATTAAAACCACAATGAGATATCACCTCACACCAGTCAGAATGGCTAAAATTAACAAGTCAGGAAATGACAGATGCTGGCGAGGATGTGGAGAAAGGGGAACCCTCCTACACTGTTGGTGGGAATGCAAGCTGGTGCAACCGCTCTGGAAAACAGTGTGGAGGTTCC
>PISX010019275.1:0-38524 GCA_004024625.1 Mellivora capensis
CCCCCCCACAGGGCTTTTTCTAAGTTACACATTGACGGCACCTAAATTATGCTTTCCCTCATACTAGGGAAAAGGCTTCTGGCTACTGGAAAGTTATCAGTTGAACAAAGCTTCCTCTATGCTACTTCTTCTTAGAGTGAAATAGATATATGTACACTCCTTATATATAGACACATGCAGTGAGAACCTTTCTGTCTGCATGAAATGAGATGTTTTTTGCAAGTTCCATGCTAGACAGGCCTATTCCTCAGAACTAAACACACGGAACATTGTCTATGAATCCATACATACCTGTGAAAGAGCTAGGGTTCCACTTCTTTGTGGCTGACCATAGGGTTCCCCTGGAAGGCTGTGTGGAGACATGTCCTGAGAGCTGAGCTAAGGACCAGTCAGGGTGAGGCTCTAGCTTCTGCTTTTGACTGTTTGGTCTGGTCATACCATTGTGGCATTGTTTGCTAGTTGAGTCATTAAAACACTTTCACGTTCTAGAGGCAATGCAGGGATCCAGGTGACATGTTCTCTCATGCAGTTCTTAGCTGATCACTCCAACATTCACCAAGTCTCCAGAATCAGTTGTGCTTTCCCAGCTGTCAGGGACCTCTCCATGCCAGCATTAGTGTTTCTGTTCCAAAAATGATAGGGTTCAAATTCATGGCCATTTGGAGTCCGACCTGAAGACTTGGAAATTTTGGAGTAAGGATGAGGGTCTGCCTCTTAGAAGTGTTGGATTTGGAGGCATGGTAAAAATGTTGTAGACTTTCAGGTCTTTTTATAACCCCTCACTCCCACATAACCCTCAGGGCACACGTGGCTTGTGTGCCTTCTTGGTGAATGCCTGATTGTTATGGCAATGTGCAATAGTCCAGGACCATTTGTGATTTCTGCCCTAGGTTTGGGGAAGGTGTGGGGCCCCATCCATTCAAGGCACAGGGCCTCATGCTGCAAGATGCTGGGTTTTTATCTTCCCTGTCAATGGAGTTCAAGTTCCTCAGGCCTTCATACCCATAGGTTTGCAAGCGCACCTTTGTTGCTACCACAAAATGTTAGGTGAGTGTTTTCTTTCTTTCTTTTTTTTTAAAAAAGATTTTATTTATTTATTTGACAGAGAATCACAAGTAGGCAGAGAGGCAGGCAGAGAGAGAGGAGGAAGCAGGCTCCCTGCCGAGCAGAGAGCCCGATGTGGGGCTCGATCCCAGGACCCTGGGATCATGACCTGAGCCGAAGGCAGAGGCTTAACCCACTGAGCCACCCAGGCGCCCCAGGTGAGTGTTTTCTGTTGCACACAGCTGCAACAGGTTTTCAGTGTTCAGTGGGTGGCTATTTGCTTAGAGATTGCAAAACGCTCCTGTCTTACAGGAATGAGGATGTGAGGGGCTGCTTGCCTTGTCCACAGACTTCATTTCCCTAGGTAAGTATTATGACACTGTGCCAGTGCTGTCACATGCACATTGAAAATGCTTCTCTCTTCAAGAATGACATTGTAAGCTGAATGGATGATTCTTTTACGGGGTTGTATCTCAGAGATTCCTGAGTCACATTGTCATATGCTTCCCCCGATTCACTAGGAATCACTCCTCTCTTCATGGAACAATGTATCCCTTGAAAGTTGCATTCGTCACAAACGTGTTTCCCAGAGGTAAGTGGACTTCATTTTCCATATGTCCTCACATGCCCTTTCTGAAAGGCTTCTATCTTCAGGAAGGTGTTGTTTCTTGAAATAGCTTGACTGACACTGCGGTCACTGGACTGAAGGAGATGAAACTTCCCTGTATGCTTTCACACATACATTTGCAGACATCTCTTTAGGATGACTGTGTCACCCTGCAGAGGTTTGTTTCTCTGAGATCAGCATATGCCACCTTGCTTTGGCTTCGAACACACCTTTGAAAAGGTTTCTTTCATCTGGACAATGGAAGCTGTATGATGAACTACATTTTCCCACAGTGGTGTTTCCAGAGATAACACAACAGCCTATTCCTTAGGCTTGTCACTGACCAGCTTGACACTTACAATGACTACTTGGAAACTCTCATCCATTCACTGTTTCCTACTCCCAGACATGTTGTAAGAGATAAGGACATGGCCCCTTCCTTTCCCTTCCATACACCTATTTTGAAACTTCTTCCACCATACGAAACTAGATGTTAGTATACAGCTCCATTTGCCCTGGAATTGGGCCTCAGGATTTAAGTTAATGGCTACTTCCTTGTGCTTCTGTACACATGTTTGGAAACACTTCAGGAAAGATAATAGCCCATTGAAGGATTCTTGACAGGGCTTTTTCTAAGTTACACATTGACGGCACCTACCTTATGCTTCCCCACATACTAGGGAAAAGGCTTCTAGCTATTGGAAAGCTATCAGTTGATAAAAGCTTCCTCTACCATGCATCTTCTTAGAGCGAAATAGATACACATACACTCCTTACATATAGACACATGCCCTGAGAACCTGTCTATCTCCAGGAAGCGAGACGTTTGTTGCAAGTTTCATGCTAGACAGGCCTATTCCTCAGAGCTAAGCACATGGAACGTTCCCTATGAATCCACACATACTTTCAAAGGAATAGGGTTCCAACTTCTTTGAGGCTCTCCATGGGGGTCCACTGGAAGGCTGTGTGGAGCCACGCCCAGAAAGCTGACAAGAAGGGCAGCATAAGGGTGAAGCTCTAGCTTCTGCTTTTTTTTTTTTTAAAAGATTTTATTTATTTATTTGAGAGAGAGGCAGTGAGAGAGCATGAGCGAGAAGGTCAGAGGGAGAAGCAGACTCCCCGTGGAGCTGGGAGCCTGATGCGGGACTCGATCCCAGGTCTCCGGGATCATGACCTGAGCCGAAGGCAGTCGTCCAACCAACTGAGCCACCCAGGCGTCCCATAGCTTCTGCTTTTGACTGTTGGGGCTTGTCATACCATTATGGCTTTTTTTGCTAGTTGAGTCACCAAAACGCTTTCACATTCTCTAGGCAATGCAGGGATCCAGTTTGCACATTCTCTCACGCAGTTCTGAGCTGATCATTCTGACATTGACCAAGTCTCCAGAATTGGTAGTGCTTTCCCAGATGTCAGAGACCACTCCATGCCACTGTCAGTGTTTCTGTTTTTAAAATGGCAAAGTTCAAATTCATGGCGGTTTGGAGTCCTACCCGAAGCCTTGAGCTGAGTTTCCAAGTCAGGCTGAGGCTCTCTGACCTAGAAACGTTGGGCTTGGGGGCATAGTCAGAGTGCTGTTGAGTTTCAGGTCTTTTAGTAACAC
The DNA here is from genome assembly GCA_004024625.1 of Mellivora capensis. Classification (NCBI taxonomy): domain Eukaryota; kingdom Metazoa; phylum Chordata; class Mammalia; order Carnivora; family Mustelidae; genus Mellivora; species Mellivora capensis. The sequence continues at coordinate 3,252 of PISX010019275.1, forward strand.
CCAGCTCCAACTCCAGGGGCACAGGTGGCTTGGGTGCCTTCTGGGTGAATGCCTGATTTTTCTGACCCTGACCAGGGGTACAGGACCATTTGTGCTTTCCGAGCCAGGTTTGGGGGCAGGTGTAGGGCCCCATCTATTCCAAGCACAGGGCCTCGTGCTGCCAGATGCTGGGTTTTTATCTTCCCTGTCAATTGCATTCAAATTCCTCAGGCCTTCATAACCATAGGCTTGCAAGTGCAGCCTTGTTACAACAAAATATTAAGTGAGTGTTGTCTGCTGTGCACAGTTGGTTTTCAGTTTCAGTGGAGAGCTATTTCCTTAGAGATTGCAAAATGCTCCTATCTTACAGGAATGAGGATGTGAGAGGCCACTTCCATTGTCCATGGACTTCATTTCCTAGGAAAGCAGTACAACACTTTGCCAATGCTGTTCCACGCACTTTGAAAATGCTTCTCTCTTCAATAGTGAAGTTGTAAGTTGAATGGACATTTCTTTTACGGGGTTGTTTCTAAGCAGTTCATGGGACCCACTGTCCTGTGCTTCCACCGATGCACTTGGAATCGCTCTTCTCTTCATGAAACAACGTATCCCTTAAATGTTGCATTCCTCACAGCTGCATTTCCCAGAGGTAAGTGGACATCATTTTCCATATGTTCTTGGATGCCCTTTCTGATAGGCTTCTATCTTCAGGAAGAAGTAGTTATTTGAAAGACAGTCTTACTGACACTGTGGTCACTAGACTCCACGAGATGGCACTTCCCTTTATCCATCCACACATACACTGGGAGACACTTCTAAAGGTTGACCATGGTAACCTGCACAGGTTTGTTTCTCAGAGATCAGCATATGGCACTTTGATTTGGCTTTCACATACAGCTTTGGAATAGCTTCTTTCTTCGAGACAGTGGCAGCTGTGTGATGAACCACATTTCCCCACAGTGGTGTTTCCTGAGATAAGTTAACCATCTGTTCCTTAGTCATACACACAGACTGGCTTGACACTTACAATGACAACTTGGAAAAACACATTCATTGATGTTCCCTTCCCCGAGACTTGTTTCCCAGAGTTAAGGACATGGCGCCTTCCAGATATCTATTTTGAAACTGCTTCCACAGTCACAAAACAAGATGTTAGTGTGCAGCTCCATTCACCCTGGAATTGTGCCTCAGATTTTAAGTATATGGTTCTTTCCTTGTGCTTCTGCACATATATTTGAAAACGCTAGCTTCAGGAAAGAAGATGTTAGCGGGATGACAGATCCTCAACAGGGCCTTTTCTAGGGGACAAGTTGATGGCACCTACCTTAGGCCTTCCCACATCCTATGGAAAGTGGTTTTAGCTACTGGAAAGTTAACAATTGACAGAAGCTTCCTCTACTGTGTTCCTTCTTAGATTGAAGCAGATAGATGTATTCTCCTTATGTTTCCACATGTACCCTGAAAACGCTTTTATCTTCATGAAATGAGATGTTTGTTGCAAGTTCCATGCTAGAAAAGCGTATTTTCCAGAGCTAAGCACATGGAATGTTCCCTATAAAACCACAATACTTTAAATGGCCTAGGTTTCCATCTATTTTTTGCAGCTGATCATAGGGGTCCACTGGAAGGCTGTGTGGAGACATGTCCTGAGAGCTGAAACAGAAGGCCAGCATTAGAGTCAGGCTGTAGCTTCTGCTTTTGACTGTCTGGGCTGGTCATACCATTGTGGCATGTTCACTGGTTGAGTCACCAAAATGCTTTCATATTCTCAAGGAAACGCAGGGTCCAGGTGACATGTTCTCTTGCGGGGTTCTAGCTGATCACTCTGACATTGACCAATTCTCCAGAATTATTAATTCTTCCCCAGATGTCAGGGACCTCTCCATTCCTCACAGATGTGTTTCCTACAGGTCAATGTACATCATTTCCCATAGGTTCTTGCATGCCCTTTCTGAAATGCTTCTATTTTCAGGAAGTTGTTGTTGTTTGAAATAACTTTACTAACATGTGGTTCCTGGACTGAAGGAGATGGCACTTCCCTTTATGCTTCCACATATATTTGCAGAGACATCTTTAGGTTAACTGTGGCACCCCACAGAGGCTAGTGTCTATGAGAGCAGCATATGGCACATTGTCTTGGCTTTCACTTACAACTTTGGAAAGGCTTCCTTCTTCTGGACAGTGGAAGCTGTATGGTGAACTACATTTTTCCACAGTGGTGTTTCCACATATAAGTCAATGGCCTGTTCCTTAGGCTTGCCACAGACCAGATTGACACTTACAATGACTACTTGGAACACACATCCATTGGCCATTTCCTAATCCCAGACTTCTCTGTCAGAGATAAGGATATGACCCCTTCTTTCCCCTTCCATATGCCTATTTTGAAACTTCTTCCACCATCACGAAACAAGATGTTAGTATACAGCTCCATTTGCCCTGTAACTGTGCCTCAGGTTTTTAGCCTATGGCTCATTCCTTTTCCTTCTGCACATATGTTTGGACACATTAGCTTTAGGGAAGTTTATAACAGAATGATGGATTCTTGACAGGGTTTTTTGTAAGGGACACGTTGAGGGCACCTAACCTATGCTTTCCCTCATACTATGGAAAAGGCTTCTAGCTACTGGAAACCTATCACCTGATGAAATCTTCCTCTATCGTGTTTCCTCTTAGAGCAAAATAGATACACGTACACTCGTTATATATAGACACGTGCCTTGAGAACATTTCTATCTCATGAAATGAGATGTTTGTTACAAGTTCCATGCTGGACAGGCGTATTCCTCAGAGCTAAGCACATGGAATGTTCCCTAAGAATCCACACACACTTTAAAGGATAAGGGTTCCAACTTCTTTGTGGCTGTCCATGGGGGTCCCCTGGAAGGCTGTGAGGAGACATGCCCTGAGTTCTGAGCAGAGGGCCATCATCAGGGTGAGGCTCTAGCTTCTGCTTTTGACTGTCATGGCTTGTCATACCGTTGTGGCATTGTTCGCTAGTTGAGTCACCCAAATACTTTCACGTTCTTGAGGCAGTGCAGGGATTCAGGTGACACATTCTCTTGTGCAGTTTTTAGCTGATCACTCTGACATTGACCAAGTCTCCAGAATCATTTGTATCTTCCATGATGTCAGGGACCTCTCAATGTCAGCGTCAGTGTTTCTGTTTTGAAATTGGGAGGGTTCAAATCCATGGCTGTTTGGAGATCTTCCTGTAGCCTTGAGCTGAGTTTCTGAGTCAGCCTGAGGCTCTCTATCCTAGAAGCATTGGGCAGGGCCATGGTAAGAGTGTTGTTGAGTTTCAGGTCTTTTAGTAACACTCTGCCACTTGAACACTCAAGAGGCACACATGGCCTTTTTGCCTTCTGGGTGGGTGCCTGATTGTTCTGGCCCTGACCAGGTGTCCATTACCATTTGTGACTTCAGCCCCAGGGTTGGGGGCAGATTTAGGTCCCCATCCATTCCAGACGCAGGGCCTTGTGCTGCAAGATGCTGGGATTTATCTTCCCTGTCAATCGAGTTCAAATTCATTGGCCTTCAACCCATAGGCTTGCAAGTGCAGCCTTGTTGCTACAAGAAAATATTAAGTGAGTGTTATCTGCTGTGCGCAGCTGGTTCTCAGAGTTCAGTGGATTCCTATTTCCTTTGATATAGCAAAGTCATTAGAAATTGAGATTGGCGGGACGCCTGGGTGGCTCAGTTGGTTGGACGACTGCCTTCGGCTCAGGTCATGATCCCGGAGACCCGGGATCGAGTCCCGCATCGGGCTCCCAGCTCCATGGGGAGTCTGCTTCTCCCTCTGACCTTCTCCTCGCTCATGCTCTCTCTCACTGCCTCTCTCTCAAATAAATAAATAAAATCTTAAAAAAAAAAAAGAAATTGAGATTGGAAAAACACATTTGTTGACCATTTCCTTCTCCAAGACTGATGTTGAAAATAGACAGAGATATAGATTCCAAGACTGGCTATGTTTAAAAGAACATATGACCACAAAGCTACCACTTCGAGAAGTATTAAGGAGGCTTCTATAAACGTAGAAAGAACCCAAAAATGACATAGAGAAGAATTTTACACAGACAATCTATAGAAGCAAGGTCTTCATGTGAAACATGATGTCAGTAAAAATCTTTCAATAATCACTTCCCACGTGAACAGTCTAAATGCTCCTGTAAAATGGTATTGGCTTGCAGATTGGATTAAACAAGAGGACCCATCCATACCTTGTCTATAAGAGACACTTTTGGAACTGAAAGTTTTATCCACACTGAAAGAGAAGGGAAGGAGAAGAATCTTTCATGCCAACGGGCCTCACATGACAGCTGGGGCAGCATTTCTCATATCAGATGAATTAGATCATAAGCTAAAGACTGTAGTTAGAAATACAGAAGGACATTATATCATTGTTAAATGCTCTATGCACCAAGAATTTCTAACAATTGTAAATATTTATGCCCCTAATATGGGAGAAGCCAGCTACATAAGCCCAACTGTTAATCAAAATAAAGAGTCATATTGATATGAATGCATTAATTGTAGCAGATCTTAACACGCCACTCAACAATAGACAGATCATCCAACTGAAATCAAGGAAGATACAAGAGCTTTCAATGACACATTGGACAAGAAGAACCTCACAGATATACACAGAACACTCTAGAAGAACTCATTCTTCTCGAGTGCACATTTCTCCACCATAGATCCCATATTGGGTCAAAAATCAGTACTCCACCAATACCAGTAGATCGAGATTATTCACTGCATATTCTCAGACCACAAGTCTTTGAAACTGGTACTCAACCACAAGAAAAATTTGGAAGGAATTCAAACACTTGGAAGATAAAGACCACCCTGTCCAAGGATGTTGGATTAACCAGGAAATCAAGGAAGAACTTAAACAATTCAAGGAAACTAATGAGAATGAGGACATTTTAGTCCAAAACCTATGGGATACGACAAAGGTGGTCCTAAGGGGAAAATGCATGGTGATCCAAGCCTCAATCAAAAAAAAAAAAAAAAGAAAAATTTGGAAAATAGTGGCTCTCTTTACACCTTGAAAAACTGGAAATTCAACAACAAATTAAGCCAACCCCATGCACAAGAAGGGAAATAATCAAGATTAGAGCAGAGATCAATGAGTTAGAAACTAGACATACAGTAGAATACATCAACAAAACTAGAAACTGTTTCTTTGAAAGAATCAATAAGAAAGGAAGGGGGCAAGATGGCAGAGAATTAGGAGATGGTGTTTCAATCGGTCCCCTAAAGGGAGCTGATTATCTACCAGAACACTCTAGATATCCATGAAATAAGCCTGAGATGTAGGATCATACAATTCTGGATCCCTATGGGGACAGAAGAGACCAGTGGTGAGGTAAAGTGGAGTTTTGAAGGATCAGACTGATATCAGAGGATAAACAGAAGGGGGAGGGTCACCAGAAGCAACCCATTGGAAAGTAGTACCCCAATACGAGAGTGCCCTGTGATTGGAGACCAGCATGAACTTGGAGTCTGGTTAAAAGCACTCAACAAAAGCAAAAGATCTTAAAGGGAAACTGGTGGAATCAGCTGGTCATGGGCACAGGCTTAAGCCCAGGGACTCAGGGCGGCCACTTCTGGTGACCACCTGTGCCAGAGAGAATGTGGTAAAGCCTCCAGGCCATGGCCCCTGAGGTGCTGGGCACACATGAGAGAATATGTGTGGATGCCAGCCTGAACTCTCTAGAACCACAGCCTTTTGCACTCTGCACACACACTGCGCGACCAGGGCCTGAGGCACTCTCCACACTGAGAGCGGTCCATGCAGGTGCTAGCCTGTGGTCTCTAGGACCAGCCGAGAGTCTGAACACTCCCAGCCCTGGAGATGGGGCGTAAAAATCTCACCATGCTATCTCTGGTTGGGATATCTCTGGCAGTCTGGACATGCCCAAACAGCAGCCCAGCAAAGGCAACCACTGAAAGCAGGCTCCCTGGACCAATATCTCTAATTGTTTTGGTAACAGAGGCATACAAAGACAAGCAGGAGCTCCTGCTATGCCTAAGATGGTGCCTGGGGATGTGCTCTGCTGGTTGGAGGTTATAGAGGGAGTGTCTGTGGGTTCTGGACCACCCAGAGGGAAGCAGATTGAGGCTTCTCTCTGAGACGGGGGTCTGGATGTAGTTTGCTTTCCTCTAAACCTCCAAAGAGCCGCAAAAAGCTGCCAAGGGGAAAAAAATTCCTCTAGAGAACAAAAGCCCAGCCCTTTGAAAGGGGGCAGGAAGACTCAATCCAAGCAAGACTGCCTGAAAAACAGCGCAGCAGGCCCCACACCAAGAAAGCTAGCCAAAAAAAAAAAAAAAAAAAAAAAAAAAAAAAAAAAAAAAAAAAAAAAAAAAAAAAAAAAAAAAAAAAGGACAACCACCACAGGGTCCCCATAAAACAATAAAACTCCAATATCAGGGGAAAAGAAGATATTAAGCTCCTTGTAATGCTCTAAAACCTGTGTATTTCATAGATATTTTATTCTTAATTTGTTCCCACTATTCTCATTCTTCTTAATTTTTAAAAATTTTAACCTATTTACCATCACAACGAGAGGTTCAACACAAAAATTTCATGCTAATCTTTTAACTTGAACTTTTTTGATACATATACCTGTGTTTTTCTTTTTCTTTTGTTTTTTTTTAATACTCATATGGAGATAAGCCTCAAGGTAATCCTCTCTCCCCAATTAATACTACCTCTATATATAAACCAGTTTTAATACTCCTTTATCTTTGGAAAGTTGAGTCCTTTAACAAAGTTATAAAGATACACCCAGGAAGAATCAAAATAACCTTCCCTGCCCACAGTGAGGATTTATAACCACCCTCTCATCTTTTTATTCTTTCAGTGTCTCTGTGTATTTGTTTTTGTTCTGGTATTACATAAATCTTATACTCGAGCTTCTTTTTGGCTGGATTCTTTTTTTTCTGTCACTTACTTTTGTCAGTCTTTTCATTTGCCCGTTTTTGTTTGTATACCTTATAAATCTTATATTGGGGCCCATTCTGGCTGGGTCTTCTCTTTCATTTTTTGTCTGTCTCCCTCTTTCTCTATTTTTTTCTTTCTTTTTGGTGGAGACTCGCAATTGCTCAGAAGTGTTCCAGAGTGCACCTTGCCTGGATCACGGTTCATACATTCAGCTACACATCCCCTCACTCATCTCTCACCAAAATGACTAGGAGGAGGAATGTCCAACAGAGGAAAAATTCAGAGACAGTGCCCTCTCCATCAGAGCTATTAGATATGGACATAAACAGCATGTCAGAAAGGGAATTCAGGCTAACGATCATAGTAGAGGCAATGGCTAGATTGGAGAAAGCCATTAATGACAACATGGAATAAATTAAGGCAGAAGTGAAAGCCACCAGGGAAGAAGTTAGAAATGCATTCAATGTGTTCCAATCTAATCTATATTCTCTAACAGCTTGGGTAACTGAGGCCAAAGATAGAATTAGTGATCAAGAAGGCAAATTGTTAGAGAAAAAATCAGGAGGAGGCCTGGAACAAACAACTTAGAAGCCATGAAAACAGAATTAAGGAAATTAATGATGCCATGAAACGTTCCAATGTCAGAACTATTGGAATCTCAGAGGGAGAGGAGAAAGAAAGAAGACTAGAAGATATAGTTGAACAAATTCTCCATGAAAATTTTCCCAATCAGGGGAATGGAACCAGCAGATGTGTTGTAGAGGCAGAAAGGTCTCCCCCTTAAGATCATAGAATCTAGAGACTTTGAGACACCTGATTGTGAAGCTGATGAATCATCATTTTAGACAGAGTTCTTGAGAGCAGCTAGGGGGAAGAGAGAAGAGAGTCCTTACGTACAGAGGAAGGGCCATCAGAATAATGTCAGACATGTCCACAGAAACACGACAAGCTAGAAAGGGCTGGCAAGATATACTCAGGACACTAAATGAGAAGAACGTGCAGCCAATAAACTTTTTCCAGCAAGGCTGACATTCAAAATGGATGGAGAGATAAAAAGCTTCCAAGACTGGCAAGGTTTAAAGGAGTATGTGACCACCAAACTGGCACTATAAGAAATATTTAGGGGGGGAGTCTAAAAAAGAAGAAAGAACCCAAGAGTGTCAAAAACAGAAATTTATGGAGAGAATCTATAGGAAGAAGGACTTCACGGGCAACATGATGTCAATAAAAATGTATCTCTCAATAATCACTCTTAATGTGACTGGCCTAAATGCTCCCATAAAACAGCACAGGCTTGCAGATTGGATACGCTGACAATACCCGTTCATATGATGTCTACAAGAGACCCATGTTGAACCTAAGGATACATCCAGACTGAAAGTGAAGGGATGGAGAAGCATCTTTCATGCTAATGGGCCTCAAAAAAAAAAAAAAGGCTCAAAAAGGCTAGCGATTCTCATATCAGATAAATTAGATTTTAAACAAAAGATTGTAGTCAGAGATAAAGAAGGACACTACATAATTCTTAAAGGATCTATCCACCAAGAAGATCTAACATTGTAAATATTTATGCCCCCAATATGGAAGCAGCCAACTACATGAGCCAACTGTTAATCAAGATAAAGAATCATATTGATATGAGTATATTGATAGTAGGGGATCTTAACAAGCCACTCTCAGTAATAGTCAGATAATCCAAGCAGAAAATCAATAAAGAAACAAGAGCATTGAATGACATATTGGACCAGATGGACCTCATAGATAAATACAGAACATCCCATGAGAATGAGAATACTCATTTTTGTCCAGTGCACATGGAACTTTCTCCAGAATACCACATACTGGGTCACAAATCAGGACTTATCTGATACCAAAAGATTGAGATTATTCCCTACATATTCTCAGACGACAATGCTTTGAAACTGGAACTCAACTACAAGAAAAAGTTTGGAAGGATTTCAAACACCTGGAAGCAGAAGACCACCTTGCTTAAGGATGCTTGGATCAGCCATGATATCAAAGAAGAACTTAAACAATTCATGGAAACCAATGAGAATGAAGACACTTCAATCCAAAACTAATGGAATACATCAAAGACTGTCCTAAGGGGGAAATACATAGCCATCCAAGCGTCCCTCAAAATAATTTGGAAAAAAAAATACTGTGAACGTCATGCCAATAAATTTGATGACTTACAAAAACAAAACAAAACAAAACAGAATAAACCAACTCTTTCCACAACTTAAAGAACTGGAGAATCAACAACAAATTAAGGCATCCCACACACAAGAAGGGAAATAATCAAGATTAGAGCAGAGATCAATGAGATAGAAACTAGAGATACGGTAGAACACATCAACAAACTAATAGCTGGTTCTTTGAAAGAATCAATAAGATCAACAAACCATTGACCAAACTAATCCAAAGAAAAGAGAGAAGGCCCAAATTAATAAAATTTTGAATGAAAAGGAAGAGATAACGACTAACACCAAGAAAATAGAAACAATCATCAGAAATTATTATTAACAGTTATATGCCAATGAGTTATGCAACCTAGACAAAATGGATGCATTCCTGGAAATCTATAAACTTCCAAAACTGAATCAGGAAGAAATTGACAACCTGAATAGACCAATATCTAATAACGAGATTGAGGCAATGATCAAGAACCTCCCAAAAACAAGAGCTCAAGACCTGAAAGATTCCCTGGGAAATTCTACCAAATATTCAAAGAAGAAAAAATACCTATGCTCCTGAAGCTGTTTCAAAAAAATTGAAGCAGAATGAAAACTTCCAGACTCTTCTTATGAAGTCAGCATTACCCTGATCCCAAAACCAGGCAAAGAATCCACCAAAAAGGAGAATTTCAGACCAATATCCCTGATGAATATGAATGCTAAGATTCTCAACAAGATCCTAGCTAACAGGATCCAACAGTACATTAAAAAGATTATCCAACATGGCTAGGTGGGATTTATACATGGAATGAAGGGGTCGTTCAACATTCACAAATCAATGAGATGGAGTAAATCAACAAAAGAAGAGATAAAAATCACATGGTCCTCTCAATTGATGCAGAAAAAGTACTTGACAAGATACATCATCTGTTCCTGATGATAATGATTCAAAGAATAAGGATATAGGGAATATTCCTCAACTTCATAAAATCTTTGTATGAAAAATCCCCAGTGAATATCATTCTCAATGGGGAAAAGGTGACAGCCTTCCCTTTGACACCAGGAACACGGCAAGGAAGCCCCCTCTGGCCACTTTTGTTCAACATAGTACTAGAAGACCTAGCAACAGCAATGAGACAACAAAAAGAAATAAAATGTATTCAAATTGACAAGAAGTCAAACACAGTTTCTTCACAGATGACATGATACTTTATATGGAAATCACAAGACTCCACCCCCAAACTATTAGAACTCATACAGAATTTAGTAATGTGGAAGCATACAAAATAAATGCACAGAAACCAGTTGCTTTCTTTCACATTAACAATGAAAATATAGAAAGGGAAATGAGAGAATAGATTCCATTTATTCATGCACCAAGAACCATTAGATAACCGAGAATAAGCCTAACCATATAAATAAAGGATCTGTCCTCGAGGAATTATAGAACACTCATGAAAGAAATTGAAGAAAACACAAAAAGGTGGCAAAATCATTCCATGCTCATGGATCAGAATTAACATTGTTAAAATGTCTAAACTTCCTAGTGCAATCTATACCTTAAATGTCATCCTGATCAAGACTCCACTAGCATTTTTCAGAGTGCTGTTACAAAAAATCATAAAATTTGTTTGGAACCAGAAAAAAACCTGAATTGTTAAGGAAATGTTGAGAAAGAAAAACAAAACTGGAGACATCACGTTGCCTGATTTCAAGCTTTACTACAAAGCTGTGATCACCAAGACATCAGAGTACTGGCACAAAAACAGACATATAGACCAGTGGAACAGAATAGAGAGCCCAGATATGGGGCCACAACTCTATGGTCAAATAATCTTCGACAAAGCAGAAAAAAATATCCAGTGGAAAAAAGACTGTCTCTTCAGTAAATGGTGCTGGGAAAATTGGACAGCTATGTGTAGAAGAATGAAATTCGACCATTCTATTACACCACACACAAAGATAAACTCAAAAGGGATAAACGACCTCAATGTGAGGCAAGAATCTATCAAAATCCGAGGGGACAATATAGGTAGTAACCTCTTTGACACTGGCCACAGCAACTTCTTTCAAGACATGTCTCAAAAGTCATGGAGTGAAAATGAGCTTTTGGGACTGAAATATAAGATCAAAAACTTCTGCATAACAAAGAAAATAGTCAGCAAAACAAAGAGGCAACCCACGGAATGGGAGAAGATATTCACAAATGACACTACAGACAAAGGGCTGATATCCAATATCTGTAAACAACTCTTCAAACTCAACACTCGAAAAACAGATAATCATGTAAAAAATGGGCAGAAGACATGAACAGATTCTTTGCCAAAGAACACACAAGTGGCTAACATGAAAAAATGTTCATCATCACTGACAATCGGGGAGATTCAAATCAAAACCACACTGAGATACCACCCTACACCAGTTATAGTGGCCAAAATTAGCAAGACAGGAAACAACGTGTGTTGGAGAGGATGTGGAGAAACGGGAACCCTCTTACACTGTTGGTGGGAATGAAAGTTGGTGCAGCCACTATGGAGAACAGTGTAGAGATTCCTTAAGAAATAAAAAATACAGCTTCCCTATGACCCTGCAATTGCACTACTGGGTATTTACCCCCAAAATACAGATGTAGTGAAATGAAGGGCCATCTGTACCCCAATGTTCATAGCAGCAATGGCCATAGTCACCAAACTGTTGAAAGAACCAAGATGCCCTTCAACGGACGAATGGATAAGGAAGATGTGGTCCATATATACTATGGAGTATTATGCCTCCATCAGAAAGGATGAATACCCAACTTTTGTATCATCATGGATGAGACTGGAGGAGATTACGCTGAGTGAAATAAATAAAGCAGAGAAAGTCAATTATCATATGGTTTCACTTGTGGAGCACAAGGAATAACACAGAGGACATCAGGAGAAGGAGAGGAGAACTGTTTTGGCGGAAATTGGAAGGCTAGATGAACCATGAGAGACTGTGGACTCTGAGAAACAAAGTGAGGGTTTTGGAGGGTAAGGGGGTAGGGGATATGTGTGCCTGGTGGTGGGTATTAAGGAGGGCACATGGAGCACTGGGTGTGGTGCATAAACAATGAATCTTGAAAAACTGAAAAAATAAAATTCAATTTTATTTTATTTTATTTTATTTTATTTTTTTAAAGATTTTATTTATTTATTTGTCAGAGAGAGTGAGCACAGGCAGACAGAGTGGCAGGCAGAGGCAGAGGGAGAAGCAGGCTCCCCGCCGAGCAAGGAGCCTGATGTGGGACTCGATCCCAGGACTCTGGGATCATGACCTGAGCCGAAGGCAGCCGCTTAACCAACTGAGCCACCCAGGCGTCCCTAAAATTCAATTTTAAAGGTAAATGACAAATGATATATTTGAAAATTATAATTTGAAATAGAAACCAGAGTGAGGTTATGTTTATAATGTTTACTGATAAGATGTAGAACCAAATAAATGTATATGATAGTTACTTTTGGTGAATTACTGGGGAAATTAGTAACTAAAAACAATCTGGAGAACTTTTGTACAGGCTTTTATGGACTGTATATTTAAAAATAAAATTGACATACTTATATCCCCCCCCCCCAAAAAAAAAGATACTAGCCAATCGGTTCCAACAGCACATTAAAAGGATTATTCTCGGGTGAGTGTGTGGCTCTGTTGGTTGGGCGGCTGCCTTCAGCTCAAGTTGTGATCCTAGGGTCCTGGGGTTTAGTCTTGTGTCAGGCTCCTTGTTGGGTGGGGAGACTGTTTCTTCCACTGTCCCTACCCTCTGCTTGTACTCTTTCTCTCTCTCATAAATATGGGTGAATAAACATTTTTTAAAAAGCATTAATCGCCACAACTAGGTAAGCTTTATTCAAGGGAAGAAAGGGGGGGTTTCAACATTCACAGATTAATCAACATAATAGAGCACATTACTAAAAGAAAATACAAGAACCATATTATCGTACAAATTGATGCAGAAAAAATATTTGACAAAATACAGCATCCTTTTTTTTTTTTAAGGGTTCTTTTTTTTTTTTTCTTTCCTGTTTTCCCTTATCACCATATATTTTGTTTGGTCACATATGCCATTGTGTTTTCTTTTTTTTTTAATTGTGAAATTTTTAAAAAAATTTCTTTTCAGTGTAACAGAATTCATTGTTTATGCACCACACCCAGTGCTCCATGCAGCACGTGCCCTCCATAATACCCACCACCAGGTTCCCCCAACATCCCAACCCCTGCCCCTTCATAACCCTCAGATTGTTTTTCAGAGTCCATAGTCTCTCATGGTTCATCTTCCCCTCCAATATCCCTCAACTCCCTTCGCCTCTCCATTTCCCCATGTCCTCTGTGTTATTTCTTATGTTCCACAAATAAGTGAAACCATAGGATAATTGACTCTCTCTGCTTGACTTATTTCACTCAGCATAATCTCTTCCAGTCCTGTCCATGTTGATACAAAAGTTGGGTATTCATCCTTTCTGATGGAGACGAACCATGAGAGACTATGGACTCTGACAAACAATCTGAGGGTTTTGAAGGGGCGGGGGGTGGGAAGTTGGGGGAGCCAGGTGGTGGGTTTTACGGAGGGCAGGAATTGCATGGAGCACTGGGTGTGGTGCATAAACAATGAATCCTCTTACACTGAAAATAAATAAATAAATAAATAAATTTTAAAAATGAACAGGTGAGTGTATCTCTGTTCTAGAGGTGTGTGGATTGCGTGCACTTCATGAGTCGTAAGGATGTGGTGTGTATCTTGCATGCTGTACATGGTGTTGCTGTGTGATGGAGATGTGTTTTGTATGGTAGATATTTGATGTTTCTCTAGTGCATATGGGTGGGGGGTAGGTGGTGTGTATGTATGATATCCATGCACCGTGTTCATGGGGTATGTGTTGTGCATGGGTTGTTTGTGTGCTTCTGTTCTGGTGTGTGTGTGGTGTCATTTTGGGTGGACTAGGTGTGCTGTGTTTAGTGTATCTATGGTGTGTGCATGGTGTGTGTGTGGGGGTGCCATTTAATGTGGCGTCCATCTGGTATGCTTGCGTGGTGTGCGTGATGAATCGCAGTGTGTGTATGGTGTTTGTGTTGTGCGTGCATGGCGTGCTGTTGGGTAGGATAAGTGTTGTGAGTTTGTGGTATATAAGTGGTGTGTGTTGTTATGTGACCAGTGCATATGCAGTGTATGCATGTAATTTATGCTGTCTGGGCAGTGTGCATTGTGTTGTGTCAAGGATGGCTGTGTGTGTTGGTTTGGGTATGGTTTCAGTGTGTGCGTTTGGGATATGTCTGGTATATGTGAGATTAATAGAAGGAATTCCTGTGGTCCATGTGTGGTGATGTGAGGTGTGGGTGAGGGGTAGAGTCATGGCATGTAGGCAGTGGAGGCGGGGAGTGTGGGTGCTATAAGTGCAGTGATTCCTTTGTTCCCCATGGAGTGTGTGTGAGGGGAAGAGATGACGTTATTGTCCATAGGGGAGTGTAGTGTGTTTGCCCTGCGGTGGTGCGTTTGTGTTCTGTAAGGGTGGCGTATGCTGGAGATATGTGTTGTGTGTGGAATAGGTGTAGTGGGTGTGGAGCATAGGGTGGTGTGTGTGGTGTGGATGTTGTGGGTAGGTGTGTGTGTTCTAGGTGTTGTCTGTGTCATGTCTATATGGTGCATGCACACAATGGGTCAATTATGAGTGGTATGAATCGGTTGGGTGTGTGTTATACGAGTGGTTTCAGTGTGTGTGGGTGTTTTTGCTGGGCATAGTTTGGATGGCATGTGGTGTGTGTTTGCGCTGTAGGGATGGCGTGGGTTGGAGGTGTCATGTGCCTGTGAGGGAGGTGTTGCCTAGGTCTGCTGTACTCCTGGTATGTGTGTGCATGCGTGCGTATGTGTGTGTTTGTGTGTGTGTGAGTGTGCATGCTCTGAGTGCCGAGTGTGGGGTTCATGGGTTTTCACGTTCCATGTGTGAGTGTGGTATGTGGGTGGTACCTGTCTCTGGGTGACTTAACCATTTTGGTTGTTGTAGGTGTGATGTGTCTCTTCTGGTTTCTGTGTGTGCCATTTCTGGAATTTCTTGGTGGTGTGCATGTTTGGCCTCGCTGTGATGTTTTGGGGGTCCTGTGTGTGTCGTGCTTGTGTCGTGGTGTGGGGCATGGGTGATGTCTCTCTGTGTGTATGTGGCTTGGGTCCTGGGTATTTAGTATTAGTGGAGCACACTCCTGTAGGCTTTGTGTGTGTGTTTGGCCATGTGTGCATGTGACATACATGTTGTGTGTGTGAGGGGTACTTGTGATGTATTTGTGAGGTCGAGGCAAGGGGAATGTGTCATCCATGAGGCAGGAGTGTGGTGTCTGTCGTGCGTGTGAGTTTCCATAGGATATGGGCTGTGTGTGCCTTCTATGTGTTTGTGTGTGACATCGGTGTTCTGTGTAGGTTATCTCTATGTGTAGATAGTATGGGGCGTTTGGGGTGTGACTGTGTTGGAGAGGAGGTCGATGACATGTGTGTGTATGGTGTATGTTGGCTGTGTATGGATTGGGACGGGTGTGTGTAAAGTCGGTGTGTGGTGTGCATTGTGTGTGTGTCCGTGTGTGTCGTGACCCTGGGGAGTGGTTTCTACATTTCCCTGACAGACCTGTGCTACCTGTGTCCTGCGAGAGTCTTGGGTATGGCACATGTGTAGTGTATGTTTCGTCTGGGCACTGTGTGTGGGACGAGGTGGTCACATGCATTCACATGTGTGTGGTGTAGTTGTACTCTGTGTGGTGTGTGTGTATTCTGGTGGTTGTCTGTGCGACGTATGAGTACAGGGTATATGTGCTTGTTCGATGTGGGAGTGGTGTATGTATGTGTATGCCTGGTATGGGTGTGTTCTCTTTGTAGCGAATGGGTATAGGTTGTATGTGCTGTGTGTGTGACCTCTGGGTGCGATGTCGGCAGGCGATGGGTTGTGCATGGTGTGTATGTGTCGTTGGTGCTGTTGGGTGTGATGGAATGCATCCGGTTCCATGGATTTTGTGGAGCCCGTGGGGTGTGCCTTGGTATATGTGATATGCAGTGAGAGAGCGCATGTGTTTGGTGATTGTACAGCTGGCTAATCGTCTGTGCCCTAAGCACAGGAACTTCTCACAGTGACTGCACGGGGTTGGAGGACCATCGTTTTGGGGTGATATCAGACACTGATTATGGTGGCTGAACACAGAAAAAAAGTGAGAATTCTTCAAAATCTGGGACGATTCTGTGTGAGTGAGAGCTCCATGACCCCTGAAAGTGAGCCAAGACACAGTTCGAAATACGGAAGGTTATAGGAGTGCCTATTAAGGGCATCCACACAGGAACGGGAACAAACGGAAAAATCAACCGAGGAAGGAGAGAACAAAGTTTGTTTCCTCTTGCCCCAGGAGTGAGGCCAACTCCCATCCAAACCGCTGGTTTGGCCTACACACAAACGTTTCCTGCTGAGCCTCTTCAGACATCTGCAGTTAACGGATGTTCCAGGTGTTCTGAAAGCCAATTTGGAGGGGCCCTGCCCTGCAACATCACCACAGTGCTGAGGAGTCTGTGGGAGTCTCCTCTTTCAAGCGAGCATATTGCTCTTTGACACGGACACAGAATGATCCGCTGGGATCCTCTAGGTACAGAAAAGGAGAAAAGGAGAGGAGCACCTGGTGGGCTCTGTGGGTTAAATATCTGACTCTTGGTTGCAGCTGAGGTCATGATCTCATGGGTGGTGGGATGGAGCATCCTTGTCCTGCTGCGTGCTCTGCCTGGAGTCTACATGGAGATTCTCTCACTCTGCCCCTCCCCGAGGTCACGCGCACTCCCCACCCATCTCTCTCCAGCAAATCAATGATGTTCAGAATGGACCACTGGCCCAGTCTCCCAAATGAGTTGGCTTTCTCAGATGAAGACACAAGTCTGGGTACAGGCAAAGGGAAATCTCCACTGGTGACACCAGAGAGTTGGTTGGCAAGAGGCTTCCATTCTTCTTTTAGAAATAGAGGGACCATATCTGGCCTTAGATATTTCTCCTGCCCTTCAAGTTTTGAGTTTTGACAGTTTTGAGACTGTTGAAATGTGGAAGCTGTTGGAACTGACTGTGTTGAAAACATGAAGAGTAGTGTACAGGACCCTACACTCGGACGTCCATATCAGTGACCATAGGAGGACTGTGTTCAGGGAAACACCTTCAGGTGGACACCCAATCGTGGCATTATCTTCCCAGTTGAGGAAAGACGATAGAAAAAGGACGGACACTGCGCAGGGTGGATACTGTGAATGAAGTGCAGGCTATGGATCTTAGGCGTCCAAAATGTATATTAGATGAGTACAATGTGGTGACCCAAACTGTCTACCTCTGTTGAAAATGCTTCAAACGTCATGAGAGGGTTGTGCTTTATGACAGCCTCTGAAAGTGTTGAGACTGTCGAAACGTGGAAGCTGTTGGAACTGACAGTGTTGAAAACATGAAGAGTCATGTACAGGGTCCTAGTCTCGGACATCCAACTGGTGACCATAGGAAGGACTGTGCTCAGGGAAACTCCTTCAAGCGGACACCCAATCATGGCAGTGTCTTCTCAGTTGAGGAAAGATGATAGAAAAAGTACAGACTCGGGGCAGGTTGGACACTGTGATTGAAGTGCAGGCTATGGCTCTTAGGTGTCCAAAATGTATATTGGAAGAGCATGGCCTGTGGTCACCCAAACTGTCTACCTCTGTCGGAAACACTTCAAACATCGTGAGGGAAGTGTGCTTTAGGTTGGATGCAGGACAGTTTTGAGACTGTCAAAACGTGGAAGCTGTTGGAACTGACTGTGTTGAAAACATGAAGCGTCACATACAGGGCCCTAGTCTTAGACGCCCATACCAGTGGCCATAGGAAGGACTATGTTCAGGGAAACTCCTTTAGGCAGACACCCAATCGTGGCATTATCTTCCCAGTTGAGGAAAGACGATAGAAAAAGGATGGACTCTGGGCAGGTTGGATACTGTGAGTGAAGTGCAGGCTATGATTCTTAAGCGTCCAAAACGTATATTGGAAGAGCACAATGTGGTCATCCAAACTGTCTACCTCTGTCGAAAACGCTTCAAACGTCATAAGGGAAGCGTGCTTTAAGACGGTCTCACGATAGTTTTGAGACTGTTGAAACATGGAAGCTGTTGGAACTGACTGTGTTGAAAAAATGAAGAGTCGCATACAGGGCCCGAGTCTCAGACATCCAACCGGTGACCATAGGAAGGACTGTGTTCAGGGAAACTCCATCAGGCGGACACCCAATCGTGGCAGTGTCTTCCCAGTTGAGGAAAGACGATAGAAAAAGGACGGACTCTGGGCAGGTTGGAGACTGTGAGTGAAGTGCAGGTGACGGCTCTTAGGAGTCCAAAACATATATTGGAAGAACATGGCCTGTGGTCACCCAAACTGTCTCCCTCTGTCAAAAATTCTTCAAACGTCATGAGGGAAGTGTGCTTTAGGATGGACTCATGACAGTGTTGAGATTGTCAAAACGTGGAAGCTGTTGGAACTGACTGTGTTGAAAACATGAAGGGTCCCATACAGGGCCGTAGTCTCAGATGTCCATTCTGGTGACCTTAGGAAGATCTGTGCTCAGGGAAACGGCTTCAGGTCGACACCCATTCGTGGCAGTGTCTTCCCAGTTGAGCAAAGATGAAAGAACAAGGACGGACTCTGGGCAGGTTGGATACTGTGAGTGAAGTGCAGGTGATGGCTCTTAGGCGTCCAAAATGTATACTGGAAGAGAACGACCTGTGGTCATCCAAACTGTCTACCTCTGTTGAAAACGCTTCAAGGGTCATGAGGGAAGTCTGCTTTAGGAAGGACTCAGGACAGTTTTGAGACTGTCGAACCTGGAAGCTGTTGGAACTGACTGTGTTGAAAACATGAAGAGTCGTGTACGTGTCCCTAGTCTCAGACATCAATACCAGTGACCATAGGAAGGTCCTTGTTCATTGAAACTCCTTCAGGCGGACACCCATTTTTGGCGTGACTTCTCAGTTGAGGAAAGAAGATAGAACAAGGACAGACTCTGGGCAGGTTGGATACTGTAAGTTAAGTGCAGGCTATGCATCTTTGGTTTCCAAATGGATATTGGAAGAGCAAGACCTGTGGTCATCCAAATTGTCTACCTCTGTCAAAAATGCTTCAAACGTCGTGAGGGAAGTGTGCTTTAGGACGGATGTGGGACAGTTTTGAGACTGTTGAAACGTGGAAGCTGTTGGAACTGACTATGTTGAAAACATGAAGAGTAGTGTACAGGACCCTACACTCGGACGTCCATACCTGTGACCATAGGAAGGTTTGTGTACAGGAAAACTCCTTAAGGCAGACACCCATTAGTGGCAGTATCTTCTCAGTTGAGGAAAGACGATAGAACAAGGACGGACTCTGGGCAGGTTGGATACTGTGAGTGAAGTTCATGCTACAGCTCTTAGCGTCCAAAACGTATACTGGAAGAGCATGAACTGGGGTCATCCAAACTGCCTAACTCTGTCAAAAATGCTTCAGTCGTCATGATGGAATTGGGCTTTAGGAAAGACTCATGACAGTTTTGATACTGTCGAAATGTGGAAGCTCTTGGAACTGACAGGGTTGAAAACATGAAGAGTCGCGTACAGGGCCCTTGTCTCGACATCCATACCGGTGACCATAGGAAGATCTGTGTTCAGGGAAATGCCTTCAGGCCAACACCCATTCATGGCAGTGTCTTCCTAGTTGAGGAAAGATGATAGAACAATGACGGACTCCGGGCATGTTGGATACTGTGAGTGAAGCGCAGGCTACGGCTTAGGCGTGCAAAACGTATATTGGAAGATAGAGCATGAACTGTGGTCATCAAAACTGTCTACCTCTGTCAAAAAAGCTTCATACGTCCTGAGGTAAGTGTGCTTTAGAATGGACGTGGGACAGTGTTGAGACTGTCGAAACGTGGAAGCTGTTGGAACTGAATGTGCTGAAATCATGAAGATTTGCATACAGGGCCCTAGTCTCGGTCATCCATACCATTGACCATAAGAAGGTGTGTGTTCAGGGAAACTCCTTCAGGTGGATACCCATTCATGTCCATTTCTTCCCAGTTGAGGAAAGAAGATAAAATAATGACGGACTCAAGGAAGGTTGGATACTGTGAGGGAAATGCAGGCTATGGCTCTTAGGCGTCCAAAACGTATACTGGAAGAGCAAGAACTGTGGTCATCCAGACTGTCTACCTGTGTCAAAAACGCTTCAAACGTCGTGAGGGAATTGTGCTTTAGGACGGACTCAGACAGTGTTGAGACTGTCGAAACGTGGAAGCTGTTGGAACTGACTGTGTGGAAAACATGAAGAGTCGCGTTCAAGGCCCTACTCTCGGACATCCATACCTGTGACCATAGGAAGGTGTGTGTTTCAGGCAACCCCTTCATGTGGATACCCATTCATGGCAGTGTCTTTTCAGTTGAAGAAAGATGACAAAACAATGAGGGCCTCTGGGAAGGTTGGATACTGTGAGTGAAGTGCAGGCTATGGCTCTTAGGCCTCCAAAACGTATACTGGAAGAGCACGACCTGTGGTCAACTGAACTGTCTACCTCTGTCGAAAATGCTTCAAACGTCATGAGGGAAGTGTGCTTTAGGACAGACTTGCAACAGTGTTGAGACCGTCAAAACGTGGAAGCTGTTGGAACTGACTGTATTGAAAACATGAAGAGTCGCACACAGGGCACTACTCTTGGATGTCCATACTGGTGACCATAGGCAGATCTGTGTTCAGGGAAATGCCTTCAGGCCAACACCCATTTGTTTCAGTGTCTTCCCAGTTGAATAAAGAAGATAGAACAATGACAGACTCTGGGCAGGTTGGATACTGTGATTGAAGTGCAGGCTACGGCTCTTAGGCGTCCAAAACATATACTGGTAGAGAACGACCTGTGGTTATCCAAACTGTCTAACTCTGTCGAAAATGCTTTAATCATCATGAGGGAGGTGTGCTTTAGGACAGAGTCTTGACAGTGTTGAGACTGTCGAAATGTGGAAGCTGTTGGAACTGAATGTGTGGAAAACATGAAGAGTCTCGTACAGGGTCCTAGTCTGGGTCCTCCATACCAGTGACCATAGGAAGGTCTGTGTTCAGTGGATCTCCTTCAGGCAGACACCCATTCGTGACAGTACCTTCTCAGTTGAGGAAAGATGATAGAACAAGGACGGACTCTGGGCAGGTTGGATACTGTGAGTGAAGTTCATGCTACAGCTCTTAGCGTCAAAACATATACTGGAAGAGCATGACCTGTGGTCATCCAAACTGTCTACCTCTGTCAAAAACGCTTCAATCGTCATGAGGGAAGTGTGCTTTTGGATGGACTCATGACAGTTTTGAAACTGTCGAAACATGGAAGCTGTTGTAACTGACTGGGTTGAAAACATGAAGAGTCATGTACAGTGCCCTTGTCTCGGACGTCCATACTGGTGACCATAGGAAGGTGTTTGTTCAGTGAAACAATTTCAGTCGGACACCCATTCATGGCAGTGTCTTCCCAGTTGAGGAAAGAAGATAGAAGAAGGCTGACCTTGGGTTGGTTGGATGCTGTGAGTTAAGTGCCCTCTATGGATGTTTGCCTACCAAACAGATATTGGAAGAGCATGACCTATGGTCATCCCAACTGTGTACCTCTGTCGAAAATGGTTGTGAGGGTAGTGTGCTTTAGGACGGACTCATGACAGTGTTGAGACTGTCGAATCGTGGAAGCTGTTGGAACTGACTATGTTGAAAACATGAAGCACGTGTACAGGGCTCTAATCTTGGACATCCATACCATTGACCATAGGAAGGTCTGTGTTCAGTGAAATTCCTTCAAGCATACACCCATTCGTGGCAGTGTCTCCCTAGTTGAGGAAAGAAGATTAGAATAATGATGGGCTCAAGGCAGGTTGGATACTGTGAGTGAAGTGCAGGCTACAGCTCTTAGGCGTCCAAAATGTATACTGGAAGAGCACAACCTGTGGTCATCCAAACTGTCTACCTGTGTCAAAAACGCTTCAAACGTGGTGAGGGAAGTGTGCTTTAGGATGGCCTCAGACAGTGTTGAGACTGTCAAAACGTGGAAGCTGTTGGAACTGACTGTGTGGAAAATATGAAGAGTCGCATACATGGCCCTAGTCTCGGACGTCCATTCTGGGGACCATAAGGAAGTCCTTGTTTAGTGAAAATCCTTCAGGTGGACACCCATATTTGGCAGTGAGTTCCCAGTTGAGGAAAGAAGATAGAACAATGACAGACTCTGGGCAGGTTGGATACTGTGATTGAAGTGCAGGCTACGGCTCTTAGGCATCCAAAACGTATACTGGAAGAGCACGGCCTGTGGTCATCCAAACTGTCTAACTCTGTTGAAAACGCTTCAAACGTCATGAGGGAAGTGTGCTTTAGGAAGGACTCGCGACAGTGTTGAGACTGTCAAAACGTGGAATCTGTTGGAACTGACTGTGTTGAAAACGTGAAGAGTCACGTACAGGGCCTTAGTCTCGGTCCTCCTACTGGTGACCATAGGAAGGTGTGTGTTCAGGGAAAATCCTTCAGGCTAATACCCATTCGTGGCAGTGTCTTCTCTGTTGAGGAAAGACGATAGAACAATGACAGACTGGGGCAGCTTGGATATATGAGTGAAGAGCAGGCTACGGCTCTTAGGCCTTCAAAACGTGTATTGGAAGAGCACGACCTGTGTTCATCAAAACTGTATAACTCTGTCGAAAACACTTTAATCGTCATGAGGGAAAGGTGCTTTAGGATGGACTCGCGACAGTGTTGAGACTGTCGAAACTTGGAAGCTGTTGGAAGTGACTGTGTTGAAAACATGAAGTGTCGCGTACAGGGCTCTAATCTTGGATGTCCATTCTGTTGACAATAGGAAGTTCCGTGATCAGTGAAATTCCTTCAGGCATACACCCATTCGTGGCAGTGTCTTCCCAGTTGAGGAAAGATTAGAATAATGACGGACTCAAAGCAGGTTGGATACTATGAGTGAAGTGCAGGCTACGGCTCTTAGGAGTCCGAAACGTATACTGGAAGAGCACGACCTGTGGTCATCCAAACTGTCTACCTGTGTCAAAAATGCTTCAAACGTTGTGAGGGAAGTGTGCTTTAGGAAGGACTCAGATAGTGTTGAGACTGTCGAAACGTGGAAGCCATTGGAACTGACTGTGTGGAAAACATGAAGTGTCACATAAAAGACCCTAGTAATGGACGTCAAATGGGTGACCATAGGAATGTCTGTGTTCAGTGAAACTCCTTCAGGCAGAAACCCATTTGTGGCAGTGTCTTCCCAGTTGAGGAAAGAAGAGAGAATAGTGATGGACTCTAGGCAGTTTGGATACTGTGAGGGAAGTGCAGGCTATGGCTCTTAAGCATCCAAAATGTATACCGGAAGAGCACGACCTGTGGTCATCCAAACTGTCTACCTCTATCGAAAATGCTTCAAACGTCCTGAGGGAACTGTGCTTTAGGACGAATTTGTGACATTGTTGAGACTGTCAAAACGTGGAAGCTGTTGGAACTGACTATGTTGAAAACATGAAGAGTCACGTACAGGGCCCTAGTCTCGGACACCCATACCAGTGACCATAGGCAGATCTGTGTTCAGGGAAACACCTTCAGGCCAACATCCATTCGTGTCCGTGTCTTCCCAGTTGAGGAAAGAAGATAGGGCAATGACAGACTCTCAGCAGGTTGGATACTGTGAGTGAAGACCAGGCTTTGGCTCTTAGGCATCCACAACGTATATTGGAAGAGCACGATCTGAGGTCATCCAAACTGCCTACTTCTGTCAAAAACACTTCAAAATTCGTGAGGGTACTGTGCTTTAGGATGGACTCGCGACAGTGTTCAGACTGTCGAAACGTGGAAGCTGTTGGAACTGACTGTGTTGAAAACATGAAGAGTCGTGTACAGGGCCCTAGTCTCAGATGTCCACACCGGTGACCATTGGAAGATCTGTGTTCAGTGAATCGTCTTCAGGCAGTTCACGCAGAGGTGGCAGTGCCTTCTCAATTGAGGAAGGAAGATAGAACAAGGACAGACTTGTGGCAGGTGGGATACTGTGAGTTGAGTGTAGGATATGGCTCTTTGGCTTCTAAAACGTATATTGGAAGAGCACGACCTGTGGTCATCCAAACTGTCTACCGTTGAACACGCTTCAAATGTTGTGATTTAAGTGTGTTTTAGGACGGACTCGCGACAGTGTTGAGACTGTCGAAATGTGGAGCTGTTGGTACTGTGTTGAAAACATGAAGAGTCATGTACAGGGCCCTATTCTGACATCCATACCGGTGACCATAGGAAGGTCTGTGTTCAGTGAAACTCCTACAGGTGGACACCCATTCGTGGCAGTGTCTTCCCAGTTGAGAAAAGAAGATAGAACAAGGACAGACTCAGGATAGGTTGGATACTGTGAGTTGAGGGCAGGCTATGGCTCTTTGTCTTCCAAACGGATATTGGAAGGGAAGGAACTGTGGTCACCCAAACTGTCTACATCTGTACGTCATGAGGGAAGTTTGATTTAGTATGGACTTGGGACAGTTTGAGACTGTTGGAATGTGGAAACTTTTGGAACTGGCCGTGTTTAAACATGAGGAGTCCTGTACAGGGCTCAAGACTCAGACGTCCATTCCGGTGACCATAGGAAGGTCCTTGTTCAGTGAAACTCCTTCAGGTGGACACCCATTCGTGGCAGTGAGTTTCCGGTTGAGGAAAGAAGAGAATAAGTACGGACCTTGCACAGGTTGGATTTTGTGAGTTAAGTGCAGGATATGGCTATTAGGCTTTCAAAACATATATGATAAGAGCACAACCTGTGGTCATCCAAACTGTCTACCTCTGTCGAAAACGCTTCAAATGTCGTGAGGGAAGTGTGCTTTAGTGCGGACTCGTGGCAGTATTGATACTATCGAAAAGTTGAGCTGTTGGAACTGAGTGTGTTGAAAACATGAAGAGTCGCGTACAGGGCCCTCATATTGGATGTCCATACCAGTACCATAGGAAGTTCGGAGTTCAGTGAAACTTCTTCAGGTGGACACTCTTATGTGGTAGTGTCTTCCCAGTTGAGGAAAGCAGATAGAACAAAGCTGGATCTTGGGTAGGTTGGATACTGTGATTTAAGTGCAGGCTACGGTTCTTAGGCTTCCAAAACTTTTATTGGAAGAGCACGACCTGTGGTCATTCAAACTGTCTACCTCTGTGGAACACACTTCAAACGTGAGGGAAGTGTGCTTTAGGATGGACTCGTGACAGTGTTGAGACCTTCTAAACGTGGAAGCTGTTAAAACTGACTGTGTTGAAAATATGAAGAATTGCATAGAGGGCCCTAGTCTTGGATGTCCATCCCGGTGACCATAGGAAGGTCCTTGTTCAGTGAAACTCCTTCAGGCAGACACCCATTTTTGGCAGTGACTTCCCAGTTGAGGAAAAAAGATAGAACAAGGACAGACTCTGGACAGGTTCGATACTGTAAGTTAAGTGCGCTATGGCTCTTTGGCTTCCAAACGGATATTGGAAGAGCATGACCTGTGGTCATCCAAATTGTCTAATTCTGTCGAAAACGCTTAAAACGTCTTGAAGGAATTGTGCTTTAGGACAGAGTCATGACAGTTTTGAGACTGTTGAAATATGGAAGCTGTTGTAACTGACTGGGTTGAAAACATGAAGAGTCGCGTACAGGACCCTTCTCTCTGACGTCCATACCGTTGTCCATAGGAAGGTCTGTTTCAGGGAAACTCTTTAAGGCAGACACCAATTCGTGGCAGTATCTTCTCAGTTGACGAAAGACGATAGAACAGTGATGGAATCTAGGCAGGTTGGATACTGTGAGTGAAGTGTAGGCTTCGGCTCTTACGGTCCAAACATATACTGTAAGAGCATGACCTGTGGTCATCCAAACTGTCTACCTCTGTTGAAAACGCCACAATCATCATGAGGGTAGTGTGCTTTAGGATGGTCTCGCGACAGTGTTGAGACTGTTGAAATGTGGAAGCTGTTGGAACTATTTTGAAAACATGAAGAGTCACGTACAGGGTTATACTCTCAGATGTCCATACCGATGACCATAGGAAGGTCTGTGTTCAGGGAAAATCCTTAAGGCAGGCACCCATTCGTGGTAGTGTCTTCCTAGTTGCAGAAAGAAGAGAGAATAAGGATGGACCTTGGCCAGGTTGGATACTGTGAGTTAAGTGCAGGCCATGGTTCTTAGGCTTCCAAAATGGATATTGTAAGAGCACGACCTGTGGTTATCCAAACTGTTTACCTCTGTTGAGAACGATTCAAACGTTGTGAGGGAAGTGTGCTTTAGGAAGGACTCGCGACAGTGTTCAGACTGTCGAAATGTGGAAGTTGTTGAAACTGACTGTGTTGAAAACATGAAGAGTCACGTACAGGGCCCTAGTCTCGGACGTCCATACCAGTGACCTTAGGAATGTCTGTGTTTAGTGAAACTCCGTCATGAGGACACCCATTTGTGGCAGTGATGTCCCAGTTGAGGAAAGAAGATAGAATAAGGACGGACTCTGGGCAGGTTGGATACTGTGAGTAAGTTGCAAGCTACGGCTCTTTGGCTTCCAAACGGATATTGGAAGAGGGCGATTTGTGGTCGTCCAAACTGTCTACCTTTGTCGAAAGCACTTCAAACGTCGTGAGGGAAGTGTGCTTTAGGATGGACTCATGACAGTTTTGATACTGTCAAAACATGGAAGTTGTTTTAACTGACTGTGTTGAAAATATGGAGAATCATGTACAGGGCCCTAGTCTTGGACGTCCATACCGGTGACCATAGGAATGTCTGTATTCAGTAAAACTCCTTCAGGCAGACACCCATTCTTGGCAGTGTGTTTCCAGTTGAGGAAAGATCAAACAAGGATGGACTCTGGGCAGGTTGGATACTGTGAGTTAAGTGCAGGCTACGGCTCTTAGGCTTCTAAACATATATTGGAAGAGTACAACCTGTGGTAAACCAAACTGCCTACCTCCGTCAAAAATGCTTCAAACTTCATAGGGAAGTGTGTTTTAGAATGGACTCGTGACAGTCTTGAGACTGTCGAAACATGAAAGCTGTTGGCATTGACTGTGTTGAAAACATGAAGCATCATGTACAGGGCCCATTTCTCGGACGTCCATTCCCGTGACCATAGGAATATCTGTGTTCAGTGAAACTTCTTCTGGTAGACACTCATTGGTGGCAGTGTCTTCCCATTTGAGGAAAGAAGATATAACAAGGATGGCTCTGGGCAGGTTGGATACTGTGAGTTAAGTGCAGGCTATGGCTCTTTGTCTTCCAAACGGATATTGGAAGAGAACGACCTGTGGTCATCCAAACTGTCTACATCTGTCAAAAATGCTTCAAACGTCATGAAGGAAGTGTGCCTTAGGACGGACTCATGACAGTTTTGATATTGTCGAAACGTGGAAGCTGTTGGAACTGACTGTGTTGAAATCATGAAGCAGCACGTTCAGGGCCCTAGTCTTGGACATCCATATCGGTTACTATAGGAAGGTCCGAGTTCAGTGAAACTCCTTCAGGTGGTCACCCATTCGTGTTAGTGTCTTCCCAGTTGAGGAAATAAGATAGTGCAAGTATGGACTCTGGGCAGGTTGGATCGTGTGAGTTAAGTGCAGGCTATGGCCTTTAGGCTTCTAAAACATATAAGAGCACGACCTGTGGTCATCCAAACTGTCTACCTCTGTCCAAACGCTTCAAATGTTGTGAGGGAAGTGTGCTTTAGGATGGACATGTGACAGTTTTGAGACTGTCGAAACATGGAAGATGTTGGAACTGTGTTAGAACACATGAAGCGTCATGTACAGGGGGCCCTAGTCTCAGATGTCCATACCAGTGACCATAGCAATGTCTGTGTTCAGTGAAACTTCTTCAGGCAGACACCCACTCATGGCAGTGTATTCCCAGTTGAGGAAAGAAGATAGAACAAGGATGGACTCACTACTCACTACTGTGAGTTAAGTGCAGGCTACGGATCTTAGGCTTCCAAAACGTATATTGGAAGAGCATGACCTGTGGTCATCCAAAGTGTCTACCTCTGTCGAAAATGCTTCAAACGTTGTGAGGGAAGTGTGCTTTAGGATGGTCTTGCAACAATTTTGAGACTGTCGAAAGGTTAAAGCTGTTGGAACTGTGTTGTAAACATGAAGAGTCACGTACAGGGCCCTAGTCTCAGACGTCCATACCACATTCCATCACATGCCACAGCACCAATGACACATACACACTATGCACAACCCATCGCCTGCCGACCCTGTACCAAGAGATCACACACAGAGCACACATACAACCTACACCCATAGGCTACAAAGAGAGCACACCCATACTAGGCATACACCATACACACACCACTCCCACATAGAACACACACATATACACTGCCCTCACTCGTCACACAGAAAACACACAGAATATACATACACCACACATAGGGAACCTACACCACACACACATGAATGCAAATGAACAACCCCTCACCACACTTAGTGCCCAGACATAACCTACACAACCCATGTTCCACAACCAAGATACTCGCAGGGCACATGGAGCACACGCCTATCAGGGAAACATAGAAAACACTTCCAAGTTCACGACACACACACACACACACACACACACACACAATGCATGCAACACACACAATGCACGCCACACACACAATGCACGCCACACACCCGTCCAAAACCATGCACTGCAGACATATACCATACACACACGTTTCATCGACCTCCTATCCAACACAGACACACCCAAAACACCGCATACCATGTACACATAGAGATCACCGGCATGGAACATCGATGTTAAACACAAACACATAGAAGGAACACACAGCCCCTAACTTACTGAAACTCACCTGCACAACAGACATCACACTTCTACCTCAAGGACGACACATTCCCCCTGCCTGGACCACACAAATACATCACACGTACCCATCACACACACAACACGTATGTCCCATGCACGCATGGCCAAACACACACACAAAGCCTACAGGCGTGCACTCCACAAATACTAAATTCGCAGCACATGTGCCACACGCACACAGGCAGACATCATCCATGCACCACACCACTACAGATGCACGACACACACAGGACCCCCAAAACATCCCAATGAGGCCAAACATGCATGCTGCCAAGAAATTCCAGAAACAGAACACAGGAAACCAAGAGTCACACCACACCTACAACACCCACACGGGTCAGTCACACAGAGACAGGTACCACCCATATACCACACTCACACATGGACTGTGACAACCCATGATCACCACACACAGCACTCAGAGTGCATGTGCGCACACACACACACACACACACACACACACACACACCAGAAGGACAGCAGAAATAGGCAACACCTTCCTCACAGGCACATGACACTTCCAAAACACCCATTTATAAAGCGCAAACACATACTACATGCTGTACAAACTATGCCCAATAAAACACCCACACACACCCCACATGGAAACCACTTGTCTAACACACAACCGAGTCATACTACTCATCATTGACCCATTGTGCACGTGCACATCAGAAAGCATATAGACATGACACAGACAACATATAGAACACACACACCTATCACATTATCGAAACCACACACACCACCGTATGCTCCACACCCACTACACCTATTCCACACAGAACACATATCTCCAACACACACCACCCATACAAAACACAGATGAACCCCCACACCTCAAGGACACTACACTCCCCTACAGGCAATCACGTCACCTATTCCCCTCTCATACACCCCACAGGCAACAAAGAAATCACCACACATACAGCACCCACACTCCTTGCACCCACTGCCTACATGCCACAACTCTACTCCTCACCCACACCTCACATCACCACACATGGACTACAGGAATTCCTTATGTTAACCTCACACACACATCAGACATATGCCAAATGCACACACTGAAGCCATACCAAACCAACACACACAGCCGTCCTTTACACAATACAATGAACATTGCACAGACAGCATAAATTACATGCATACACTACAGAGACACTGGTCACATAACACACTCCACTTCTATGCCAGACACTCACAACACTTATCCCACCCAAAAGCATGCCAGGCACACACAACACAAACACCACACATGCACCATGATTCACCATGCACACCACGCATCTCCCACTAGCATACCACACAGAGACCACACTAAATGGCACCCCAGCACACACCCCATGCACACACCATAGATACCCCAAACTCAGCACACCTAGGCCACCCCAAACAACACCACACACACACACCAGAAGTGGAGAACACAAACTACCCACTCACAACACATACCCCACTAACACAGTGCATGGATATCATACATACACACCACCTAACCCCACCCATAGGCCCTAGGGAAACATCAAATATCTACCATATGAAATGCATCTCCATCACACACCAACGCTGCATACAATACACAAGACACAGCATCCATACAACTCATGAACTGCCCGCACTCAACACACCTTGAGCACAGAGATACACTCACCTATTCAACACACCTATGTAAAACACAACCACCTCAAGAGTCAGAACACCTGTCAGGGTCATATCACACTGAAACAACACTGACCACACACACATTCACGCACACACACACACACACACATTCCTGCTTCCTTCTTGGTTGGCTGGTGTCAGCCTGCTTATACATAGCCAGGTTGTCTCCTTCCCCAGGCTGACTGACATGCCTTCATGAGGAAGAAAAGATTGTTCACCCCTGCCCAGAATGCTGCATGGCAGGGCGTGTTCGGAAGGAGCCCTTGCCTGGTAGAGTGCACCGAGTCCCAGTTCCAAACACGTGAGAGCCGCCCCCCAAAGCAGCCCTGATATCCCTGAGCCACTCCTCCCTGTAGTCAGTATGGGAAGGACAGGAAAAGGAGCCAGGGCCAGAAGCTTTCATTGTCTCTTGGCAGGAAGAATCCAGGCCGATTGCTGACAGGGCTCCCAGGTGTAGCCACTGGAGGTTCCCTTTGCCCAAGCCCACAGCTGTTTCTTATTCCTGATATGGGGAGCTCGCTAGGAAAGTGTGCTTGCTAGCCCCTTCCTTTTTGATATCATCACATGCTCATCTCCACTGAAGAAATCTGGCCCTTGGTATCCACTTCCATCCATTGCTTCTCTTTCCATACTAGCTTCAGGCCTGAGGCCATTCGAATGCTGTGTCTCAGTGAACCTGGGATTCTGGCTGAACCCTTGGGCCTGTGCATTAGGTTGGGCCCCAGGATCCACTTCAACTGGGTCTCATAGATCCATGGACATTGGGAGGGATAGGGGCTTTTAATAGGGCAGCAGAGGCTGGGCTGGAGGTTTTCAGAGACACTTGGTCCCATGTCTGTAGCAAAGGGAAACAAAGTTAAAACAATGGTGAGATTGATTTCATTCCCTTTGGAATAGACCACATGAACACACACACACAATGCACGTCACACAATGACTCTACACACACTTGTCCAAATTCATATACAGCAGACATACACCATACACACACATTTCTTCCACCTTCTATCCAATACAGTCAGACCCAAAACACCGCATACAATCTACACATACAGATCACCTGCATGGAACATTGATCTTATATACAAACACAGAGAAGGCACTCATATCCCATAACCTCTTGATACTCACATGCACGACAGACCCTCAAGGATGACACACTCCCCTCACCTGGACCTCCCAATTACATCACACTTACCCCTCACATACACAACACTTTTGTCACCTGCACTCATGGCCAAACACCCACACAAAGCCTGCCAGCATTCATTCCACAGATACTAAATAGGCAGCACACATGCCACTCGCACACAGGCAGACATCACCCATGCACACAACTGCAGAGGCACAGCACACATAGGTCACCCAAAACGTCCAATGACGCCAAATATGCATACCACCAAGAATTTCCAGATACGGAACACACAATACCCAGAAGTATCTCACCACACCTACAACACCAACAAGGCAAGTCACCCTGAGATAGGGACGCCACACTCACACATGGATCATGAAAACCCATAAACACCACACAGCACTCAGAGTACACACACACACACACACACACACACACACACACACACACATCAGAGGGACAGCAGACTCAGGCAGCACCTCCCTAACAGGCACATGACACCTCCAACACACGCCATCCCTACAGCTCAAACACACACCACATGCCATACAAACTGCCCAGGAAAAACACCCATACACACCCCACACTGAAACCACTTGCATAATATGCACCCAAGTGATTCATACTCCTCACCATTGACCCATTTTGCGCAGGTGCATCACAAACCATATAGAGATGACACAGACAACTTATAGAACTACCACACCTACCCACGTCATGGAGACCACACACACCACCCTATGCTTCACACCAACTACACCTATTCCACACATAGTACATATCTCCAACACTCACTGCACATACAAAACACAAATGCATCTTCACGCCGCAAACATGCTGCACTCCCTTATGGACAATCTCGTCACCTATTCTCCTCACACACACTCTCCAGGTCACAAAAAAATCTGCATACATACAGCAACCGCCCTCCCCGCTTACACTGCCTACTTGCCACAACTCTCTCAGTCACCCATGCCTCACATCACCACACATGTTCTACAGGAATTCATCATATTAATCTCACACACCAGATATAAGCTAAGAAAACACTAAGAGAACGTCCTTTTCCATATGTTCTCTCACACCCTTTCTGAAAGCCTTGTATCTTCAGGAAGAAGTGGTTATTTGAAAGACAATTTAACCCACACTTTGGACACTAGACTCCAGGAGATGGCACTTCCCTTTATGCGTCCCCACATACCATTTGAGACACATCTAGAGCTTGACCGTGGCACCCCGCACAGGTTTGTTTCTCAGAGATCAGCATATGGCACTTTGCTTTTGCTTTCACACACAGCTTTGGAAAGGCTTCTTTCATGTGGACAGTGGTAGCTGTGTGATGAACCACATTTCCCCAAGGTGGTGGTTCCTGAGATATGTTATCTTTCTGTTCCTTAGGCTTCCATGCAGACCAGCTCAACACTTACAATGACAATTTGGAAAAACACATTCATTGTCGTTCCCTTCCCCTAGACTTGTTTCCTAGAGTAAGGACATGGCCCCTTTCTTGGCCTTCCAGACCTCTATTTTGAAATTGCTTCCACAGTCATGAAACATGCTGTTAGTGAGCAGTTCCATTCGCTCTGGAATGGTGCCTCAGATTTTAAGCATGTGGCTTTTCCTTGTGCTTCTGCACATACATTTGGAAATGCTAGCTTCAGAAAAGAAGATATTAGCCCTATGACAGATCCTCCACAGGGCCTTGTGGGGACATGGTGATGGCACCTACCTTAGGCTTTCCTACATGCTATGGAAAAAGGTTCTAGATACTGGAAAGATAACAATTACAGAAGCTTCCTCTACCGTGATTCTTAGATTTAAGCAGATAGATGTACTCTACTTATGTTTCCACACATACTCTGAAAACGCTTTTATCTCCATGAAACAAGATGTTCATTGCAATTTCTTTGCTAGGCAGGTGTATTCCTTAGATCTAAGCTCACGGAATGTTCCCTATGAACCCACACGTACTTTTAAAGGATTAGTATTCCAACTTCTTTGCTGCTGACTGTAGGTGTCCACTGGGAGGCTGAGTGGAAACATGCCCTGAGAGCAGAACAGAGGGCCAGCATTAGGGTGAGGCTCTAGTTTCTGCTTCTGGCTGTCTTGGCTGGTCCTACCATTGTGGCATTGTTCACTAGTTGAGTCACCAAAATGCTTTCACATTCTTGAGGCAATGCAAGGATCCAGGTGACACATTCTCTCTCGCAGTTCATAGCTGATCACTCTGACATTGACCAAGTCTCCAGAATCATTAGTGCCTTCCCAAATGTCAGGGAACCCTCTATGCCAGTGTCAGTGTTTCTGTTTCAATAAGGGCAGGGTTCAAATTAATGGCCTTTGGACTCCTACCCAAAGCCTTGAGCTGAGTTTCTGATTCAGGCTGAGGGTCTGCCACCTAGAAGCATTGGGTTCGGGGGCATGGTAAGAGTGCTGTTGAGTTTCAGGTTTTTGAGTAACACCCAGCTCCCACGTGACCATTCAAGGGGCACACGTGGTTTGTGTGACTTCTGGGTGGATGTTTGATTGTTCTGGCACTGACCAGGTGTCCAGGACCATTTGTGCTTTCCACCCCAGGGTTGGGGACAGGTGGAGGGTGCCATCCATTCCAGGCTCAGGACCCCATGGCACAAGATGCTGGGTTTTTATCTTCCCTGTAAATCGAGTTCAAATTCCTCAGGCCTTTATACCCATAGCCTTACAAGTGCAGGATTGTTGCTTCAACGAAATCAAGTGAGTATCTGCTGTGCGCAGCTGGTTCTCAGCATTTAGTGGATTGCTATTTCCTTAGAGATTGCAAAAATGCTCCTGTCTTACAGGAAGTAGGATACAAGTGGTGGCTTGCCTTGTCCACGGACTTCATTTCCTGAGGTAAGCAGTATGATACTTTGCCAATGCTGTCCCACGCACTTTGAAAATGCTTCCCTCTTCATGAATGAAGTTGAATGGGCGGTTCTTCTATGGGGTTGTTTCTCAGTGATTCCTGGGTCCCACTCTCCTGTGGTTCCCCCGATACACCTGGAATCGCTCCTCTCCTCATGAAACAACATATCCCTTGAAAGTTGAATTCCTCACAGATGCATTTCTCAGATAAGTGGATGTCATTTTCCATATGTTCTCGCATGCCCTTTCTGAAAGGCTTCTATCTTCAGGAAGAAGTGCTTATTCGAAAGACAATCGACCTTATGGTCACTAGACTCCAGGAGATGGCACTTCCTTTTATTCATCCACACAGACAGTGGAAGACATTGCTCTCTTTTTTTTTTTTTTTTTTTTTTTTCCCTCTTACCAATTTTTTTTAAATTAGTGAACTTTATTTTCTAAAGCAGTTTTAGGTTTATGGAAAAAATGAACATAAAGTACAGATAAATCCCATAGACTCACTCCCCCACTTCAAATTTCCCCTATAGCATCTTGGATTCTTGAGTTATAATTGTTACAATTAAACAATATTGATAAAGTTCTATTAACCATAGTC
>PISX010019276.1:0-38574 GCA_004024625.1 Mellivora capensis
AATCAAAAGACAACTGACAGAATGGGAGAAGATATTTGCAAACGACATATCAGATAAAGGGCTAGTGTCCAAAATCTATAAAGAACTTATCAAACTCAACACCCAAAGAACAAATAATCCAATCAAGAAATGGGCAGAGGACATGAACAGACATTTCTGCAAAGAAGACATCCAGATGGCCAACAGACACATGAAAAAGGAAAGTATTTTTAAGCTTGATCTTGGATTCAATATTGGGCATAAATTGAAGAAGAGGAATCAGTATTTTAGATGGATCAAATGCTGTTTGGAAATAGAAGTTCAGAAGGCTATCTAAGGTTTTAACTTGTAGTAAGTTTATATGTTTAGCCTATACTAGTTGGGAGATCAAAGTCCAGGGGCTGGCACTCAGTTGGTGGGAAGGAAAGTCTCTGCTTTGATTTTGGACTCGAGTAGATCAACAATCTCTGAGAATTTGTCCAAATTCATTATGCTCTTTTCTTCTCTTTACCCTTTGTGATTGTGCCCCACTGACCTCTGTCTGTGGGACATCAGACATGCACTCCTCAGGACCTTGCTTGTGAGGTTACCTCTACCTTGAATATCTTTCCTGGACTTGACTTGGTTGCTTCCTTTGCAATCTTATTTCCTGCACTTATAGGTCCCTTTCTCAGAGAAGCCTTTCTTGTTTGCCTGTGGTGGATAGTTTCTAAATGCTCCTCATTTGTACTTACCATCATTCTCTACTTTGTTCTGTGTTCTGGGAGGCACCAACAGTCTTCCTCTTGGAATCAGAAGGTTGGGGTGGAGAGGGGTCAGGGTCCTTATTCTTTAGCCTCCCTCTCTGACGAGTTGCACCCTCCTGAAAGCTACTGTCAACAAGATGCTTCCTGCAACCACGGACAGCTTCCTTCTCTTGCTCTGTTACGTTGGTAAAGGTGGATTGCCAGCTTTCCTCTTGCCTTCCCTGCCAGAGGATTTCACCACTCCTTGCTAGCTTCTGTCAACCCTCCTCACACTTTTTTGGTAATCAGTCTTTCTTTAAACTTTCCTCAATTACTCTGCTTGAGTTTTCCATCTGTTACCTGCCAGGACCCTAACTAACATAGCACTATATCCAAATGCCTCCTTCCCCCCATTATTTTCTTTCCCTTAACCTTATCTTTCTCTTCATGAACTTTTATGTAATTTTAAGTTTTATTTGCATATTTGCTTATTACATGTGTCCCCTCCTGATGGTGAGTTCCATAAAGATAGGGACAAGGCTTATTTTATTCATCAGTATATAGTTACTACCTGGTACTTTGTATCTGGCTCAAAAATATTTGTTGAGTGAGTAAAACAAGCAAAGAAAAAAATGGATGGATACCAAGACAACTCATCAGGTTGCCAGAGAAGAAATTTTATTAATTGAGCAATTGCTATTTGAGGGTTCTGTGCTGGGGGTTATCCATGCATTACCTCATTTACAGCAGCCTGTAGGTAGAGGAGATGAGTGTCACTGTTACAGAAATGTGGAGACTAAACTTCTGGGAGTTTCTGTAACTTTCTAGAGAACACAGAGCTAGCAGGTAGCGGC
This sequence comes from Mellivora capensis, assembly GCA_004024625.1. Classification (NCBI taxonomy): domain Eukaryota; kingdom Metazoa; phylum Chordata; class Mammalia; order Carnivora; family Mustelidae; genus Mellivora; species Mellivora capensis. The sequence continues at coordinate 1,559 of PISX010019276.1, forward strand.
TCCAGGACTCAAACCCAGTTCTGTCTGACTCTGAGTGTTGTGCTTTTCATCACTGCACTAAACTGATTGGTCACTGGCAAGAAGTGTAGATGCCAGTAGCCAACCCCAATCTTTTGTTTGGCTGCAGTGGAAAATGTAACTGATAGTTGGATTAAAACTCCTGGTCCCCCCAGGGCTTCCAGATGCACTGTTCAATCACATTTAGACCATGCAGCTGATAGAATCCCCCATCATTTGTTGTTCTCTCATCAGTGAATGATGGAACCTGGCTTCCGGCTTGGCAGGGTAGTTCTCAAGAGACAGCGGATTCTGTCTCTTATCTATGTGTACCAAGGATAGACTTAATGATTTGCTCTTATGTAAATAGAACATGTGAAAAGAGGTTAATCCCATACCAAACAGAACACCTGTTGAGAAATTAGGGCCTTAGTTTTATAAATCCCCAGCCTCCCTTTGATTATTGCTGTAACTCACGCAGACAGCAGATAATTTCCAAATTATACACAGCTTCATGATTAAAATATTTTGCCCCTTTTTAATAGTTTGAGAAGAAAGACAATGTGGCTTTGGAGGCTTGGTGTCAAATTAAGCAGTAATAGAGCCGTAGAGGAATATAATAAATATGCATAAAGACACTAAAAGAAGTATATCTAATAGATCCATACCATAGGAATTTGCTATGTGTGAAATTGAAAGACTTCCTAGGGAAAATCCTTGGCCCATTTGCTTTTAAATTCACTTTTTATGCCCTTTTGTTAAAAAAAAAAGTTTTAAGCTCCATTATTCCCTTGCAGAGGAATCTGATCAAAGGAACATTCTCGGAGCTCTAGAAAACCTTTGCTGAGGGCAGGTACCCACCGAGCCCCCTGCCAGCCCACAGTTAGGGTGGAAGATATTGTTGCTCTGGTTTTACCTCCAAAGACCAAGGCTAGCACCTCAGGCATAATCAATCAATGGAAAGAACTGAGAAATATTTACCGAGACCATCTGGGCTAGGCTTAGGAGGGGAGAGAACTGGCAGGTGACAACAGGCCTTGGGGAGCTCATAATTCAGCCGGGACACTGGACGTCCATCTGTTGTCATGGGCGGTCCCACACATTGGTTCAAGGAGCAAAATCTGGGGGAGCTCCAAGACTGAGAGCTGCCTGCCCAGAGGGATGACTTTTCAGAGGAGGTGGGGCTTACGCCTGGTGGTTGGGGATGATATGGAGTGTCAGGAAGGAAGGCCAGGTGGAGCGTGTTACCCCTCAAGTGGAGCGTGTCACCCTCAGAAGTCTGGAAATGGGTCTGCTGTGAATAAAGATTCTTGCTGTCTCAAGGGCAGCACACAGGTTGTAAAGGGGGGTTTTCAGAGCCAGTCTACATTCTGACACCACTTTTGTTGCTTACAAGATGCATGTCCTTGGCTTTGCCTGCAACTCTTAATTTTCATCTTTCTAAAATAGCAAGAAGGGGAATATTGGAAAAGACAATGGAGATGAAAAGAAGTCTTTTACTCTTCAGAATATTCTATCTGTTCTAAGAAAGCCTGCAAATTTGCATGTGGTTCAACCTCTTTCCCCAAGATGTATCACAGTCGTGAAATTACTCCCTTGGAGAGGCAAAGCTTCCAGAACTTTTCTGTATATTATTTAGGTTTTTGGTAGCTTTGTACCATTTCAATAGCTTTATAAGCTGAGGCTATGTGGTGGATTTATTTATGTTTTCTCCATCTTAATTCAAACATTAAAGTTTTAGAAAAGTGTCGTAGACTACTTAAAGATCTCCAAAAACGTATGGGTTCTGTTGGTGTCTGAAAATTTGGATTATACAAGGGGCCACTCTGTAAATGAGTCAGATAACTATGTTTTTGTTTTGTTTGAGATCTTTCATGAAGTAGGTTGATTTTTAGCTCTTGTGAATCATATCACATTTATAAAGCAACAGAGAAAACAAATGAGCTAATATGACCCCTGTATTTTTCATCTTGCAGATCATGAACTGAACTTTTATAGCTAATGTGTTCCTGAAGTTTGCCTATTTTCTTTTTATCTAGAGGCAAAGAAGTAAGAACATAATGATTTATTGAGCAACTTCTACATGCTCCGTGCTAGGGGGTTTACAAGTGATTTCTCATTTAGTTCTCAGAATGACAATCAAGGGTGGTATCGTTTCCATCATCTGCAAAATGGCATAATAATAGTGCCTATGTCTCAAAGATGTCGTTAGGATATAATGAGATAATGTCTGTACAGTAGTTAGCTTAATGTCTTCCTCATAGCTATAGCCATTACTATTATTATTATCATTTAATTTTATTTACCTCACTAACGTTATCCAATCAGCAGGAGTTAGGATATAAGCATTCTTACAAAAAGGCCAAAAATGATCTGTCTCTGTAAATAAGATGGCAAAATTAGTTTATTTATTGTCGCTAATGTGCAAGAAATAGGCTTAATATTCAATGGCTTCTTCATAAGTCAGTTGGATTTGGATGAATCCAAATTTAATTAGAACATATTTAAGCTCAAATCTTGGTTTTTAATACTATTTTCTAGTAAAAGGATGCAGGGCTCTTTGGAGCAGTGGCTGATTCTAGGTCTGGGAAGGATAGTTCCAGGATAAGCCTAGATCATTTTGTAATGTTAGAAAGTAATTATGTGCCCCCAAACCAAACCAAACCAAAAAAAAAACAAAAAAACCCACCACAATGATGGGAATATGCCAAAGGGACACAGTAGCCAACTGAGAGAGCTCCCAATGGCCCAAACTGGAAAAATATGAATAAGAAAATAAAATAATAGTGAATTCCAACTGGGAGCATAAAATAAATGTCTACAAGTCCCTACTGACATAAATAAAGGATTGAATAATTAAGTAAATGGGGGGGCAGAGAAGAAACAACCTGTACAAAAAGATTAAAAACAGTTAATGTAGATTCCTCATCCTCAAGAAGGTAAAGAACAACTCCATGCAGGCTGTCCACAGTGTCTTCCTTCCAAAGAACACAGGACAGAAATGGAGAAAAGAGTAATGTTATGGTAAGTAAACTTAACAAACTACCTCATCTGGGTGGCCAAGGTCGACATCAACAGAGGTGAAGTCATGTTCATAGCAGGGGTGCAAGAAAACTGCTACTTTACCTCTGTGGTCTTCCTCCTAGAAACCTATAACCCCAGTGTAATCATGAGAAAAACATCAGACAAACTCAGATTGAGGGATAGTCTATGAAATGCCTATCAGCACTACTCAAAACTGTCAAGGTCAGCAAAGCAGAAGGGAAGTCTAAGAGACTCTCACTGCCAGGAAGAGCCCAAAGATACACCGTTAAATGTTGTGTGGTATCCTGGATGTGATTCTGGCACAGGAAAAGCATGTAGATAAAATCTAAGGAAATCTGAAAAAGTATGAACTTTAGTCGCTTGGGTGGCTCAGTGGGTTAAAGCCTCTGCCTTCGGCTCAGGTCATGATCCCAGGGTCCTGGGATCGAGCCCCAAGTCAGGCTCTCTGCTCAGCAGGCAGCCTGCTTCCTCTTCTCTCTCTCTGCCTGCCTCTCTGCCTACTTGTGATCTCTGTCTGTCAAATAAATAAATAAAATCTTAAAAAAAAAAAGAAGTGAAAACAGGGTCATCCTGTCTCTCTCCTGTCATTAAAGGGAAATATCTAATGTTAAAAAAAAATAGCTTATGGATGCTGTTTCATTAATTGTAAAAAAATACACCATATTAGCATAAAAAGTCAGTAATAAGGGAAGCCAGGTCTGGGGTAAACAGGAACACTCCATGTCATCTTTGTGAATTTTCTGTACATCTAAAACCATTCTGATGATGTTAATTATTTTTGCATAAACTTGCTAAAATTCACATGTCTATCCTTGTGTTATATCCTAGATAAGAAGAGATCATGGATTTTTCTGAAATATACTTTGAGGGTAGAGAAGCTGTAGAAATAGGCGGTTAAGGAGGCAGATAGCAATTTCTCATCTTTTTAGGTCATGGTTTGTAAACAGAGTGCCATGTATATACTAAGGAACCAGTGAAAGGAAAGCTAATTGTTTCTCCCACATTGTTAGCGGGGCCTATGCTGGGAGGAACAAGGGATTCTGTGAGCCTGGTTTCCAGGTCCTGCTTGAATCTCCATCCTCAGAGTTGTTCTCTGAGCAAATACCATCAGGGCTGCGAAGGTGATTTGCCAAGTGCCGAAAGTTCCCCACCATCACTGCTCTCCCCGAGTCAGGACAGGAGTTTTAGGAACTCTACCCAGAGAGCCGCCAGGGCGAGGCTGTGATAATCTTGGCTCCCTGACACAAGCCCCTGCCTTCTGTTTTGTGGACCAATGGGATTTGCTTTCAGAGCAGGTGGGCATCAAGGTCATGCAATGGTTCATGACTATAATTTCGTTGGGGAAAGGGAATGGTGCCAAGGCAGGGACAACATGATTCCCGTCAATAGAGGAAACAGAGCTCTAGGCTTGTGTGTCAGCCTTGGAGAGAGGGAGGGACCTCACCAAAGAAAAACTGTGGTCGGGCATCAGCGTGTCTCAGTCAGTTAAGTGTCTGCCTTTGGCTCAGGTCATGATCCTGGGGTCCTGGGGTCAAGTCCCACACTGGCCTCCCTGCTCCTTGAGGAGCCTGCTTCTCCCTCTGCCCCCACTGCATCTCTCATGAATAAATAAATAAAATCTTAAAAAAAGAAAGAAAGAAAGAAAGGTTTTGGTGGATGGAGGGAGGTAGCCTGTGACTCAGAAAAGAAGAAAAGCCATAGATAACTTTAAGGAGGATAAATGGGAAAAGAAATTAATACCATTTAAAAGAAGTAGCAGTCCAGAGAGGAAAGAATATTGTGGGAGGGAAAGTTCAAAGATATGTGGAAGATTGAGGTGCAGTTGGGATATTCAGGTAGAGGCTACTGTCAGCGGATGGAGATAGGGCCAGAACTTGGAAGCCAAGCTGGAAATGTGGGTTAGGTGGGTAATTCAGAGATGCATGAAGAGGTAGTGTGAACAAGGAGAACTTTCTGAAGGAGAAAGACAGGAGCAAAGGTCAGGCAGAACCTCCTGAAGGATCCCTCATGCCTGAAGGAAGACAGATGAGGAGAATCTTCATCACACACCGTGTCCCAGGGTTCCATAGATCTCTCCATGTCAGATGCTGGGCTGGGTCACCAACTGCCTCTTGGTGCTGTTTTCCTAGAACTGTTTGGGTAAATCTGGTCTATGAAGAGCTGGAAAGGGCCAGCTATTGGGTCTTATGTGTGGGGAGCCTCAAGTTCCTATGAGGAAGGTTATTCATTTGCTTGAGGGCCTATTTCCACAAGGGCTCCGTTACAGGGTGACAAATCAAAGAGGCCACCGTGTATTTTTATCATCCACATTAGGACACTTTTGAGAGAGGAGTGAGGTATTATTCATAGTTACAGCAGGAGAACATGAGGAAGCCAGAGCGGTCCCAGGCAAACTTGGATGCATGGTCAAACTACACATCAAAACATCCACAGAACCAGGAGAAGGTTTGCCCAAACCATGCTGTTTCTATCAAGATGATTTGGATGAGTGGGGCACCCGGGTGTCTTAGTCAGTGAAGTGTTTTGGCTCAGGTCAGGATCTCGGGGTCATGAGATCGAGCCCTGAGTCCCCTTTGTGCTCAGTGAGGAGTCTGAATATTCTCTCCCTCTGCCCCTCCCCTTGCTCTCTCTCACACACTTTCTCTCTCTCTCAAATAATAAATAAATAAATCTTAAAAAAAGATCCTTTAGATGGGTGAATGGACTCTTCAATCATCCTTTCTCCTTTTTCTCAGAGAGCTCTGCATACATTGATCTCTGCCTGTATTTGGCTGACACTTATTTTTAAATGATCTCATATTTACCCAGGTATTTCAGTATTGAATATTCCTGAGTTGAAAGTGAAAACAAAGTGAACATCTCTAACATTAGATAATTTTCTTATTTCCTAGAGAGGTTTCAAAGTGTAAGCCCTTTGAGGATGAAATAAGTGGTTTGACTTGTGGGGCTGAAAGAAGTTCAGAAAGCTTCCTGGGAAAAAGGGAGTGAGTCCAGTAGAGGATGCCAGTTCTCTTTTTTCTGTGTTGTTTGTTGGTTTTTTTTTTTTTAAAGTTTTTATTTATTTATTTGAGATAGAGATAGAGAGAGAGAGAGCACACAAGATGGGGAGAGAAGCAGAGGGAGAGGGAGAGGCAGGTTCCCTGCTGAGCAGGGATCCCTACGTAGGGCTCGATCCCAGGGCTCTGCGATTATGACCTGAGCTGAATGCAGATGCTTAACCGACTGAGCCACCCAGATGTCCCTTTTTCTGTGTTGCTTAAATTTCTAGCACTTGTAAATTGTAAGGAACTGGTATAATTTTCTGATAATTCACAAAGTTCTTACCCAAAGCTTTCTTTATCAAATTCTACATACTATAACCCAATTAGCCAGATTTTACAGGCTGCAGTTGATAATTAGCCATTACCCTTCTACATCTCAACATTGAAGGGAGCTGACTGCCAAACAAAAAGCAGGATCAGCGGAGCCGACAGAATGTTGACAGGCCACAGAGGTGAGTGGAATGGATAACCGCTTAGCCGGCTGCCCTCTTCAGCAGTGAGGCATCTACCAGGTTGCTGAAAGCAAACTTTAATATGAAAATGCTTTTTATTCCTCATAAAATGCACTAGATTTGAGGAGAGTGAAGGTGGTCTTAAAAAGCAAAGTGCCTCCAAGCACTGATCTTGTGTGAAAGCTCTCTCTCCATAGCTTTGTTATCTTTGTTGCATCCTGATGGTATCTGACTTGGAAATTAAAGTTCCTGGAGGCAGGACAGTTTTACTAGAAGCTTTATGTAATTTGGTGGCTTAATCAATGGATCATTGTGCTATCAGGTGACTACTATCTAAATGACACTTAATATACTTGTAGAGAGATTAGGGGGGACTTGGCTTCAATAATTTAGGATATCCGTTGGTTAAGTTAGAGATCTCATTTTAGGAGATGATGTGATGGTTAATTTTATGTGTCAACTTCACTGGGCCACAGAGTGCCCAGACATTTAGTCAAACATTATTCTAGGTGTGTCTGTCAAGATAGTTCTGGATGAGATTAACATCTAAGTTGGTAGGTTGAGTAAAGCAGATTTTGATCCCTAAAGTGGGTGGGCTACATCTAATCAGTTGAAGACCTCAGGAGACCAAAAAAGCTGATCCTTCTGTGAATAAGACAGAAAGCCTCCAGGCTGACTGCCTTCAAGAGGCAACATTGAGTTTTTTCCTGCCTTTGGATTTGGATTAAAATATCAGCTCTTCCCAGGTCTTGAGCCTGGAACAATATGACTGGCTCTCCTGGGTCTCTAGCTTGCTGATTGTAGATCATGAGACTTGTCAGCCTTCATAACAACATGAGCTGATTCCTTATTACCTATCATCCATCCATCCATCCATCCATCCATCCTTCCTTCCTATTTCCTTTGTTTCTCTGGAGAACCCTAGCTAATATAGATGGTATTAGTTTGCTAGGGCTGCCATAACAAATTACCACACACTGGGTGGCATAAATAATATACATTTCTTTTCTTATGATTCTGTAGGCTAAAAGTCTGAGACCAAGAGGTTGACAGAGTTGGTATCTTCTGAGGCCGCACTCTTTGGCTTGTAGATGGCCACCTTTCCTTGTGTCTTGACATCATTTTCCCTCTGTATGTTTCTGTGCCCTTAATTGCCATTCCTACAAAGATACCAGTCATATTGGATAAGGATCCACACTCAGTGGCCTCATTTTAACTTAATTACCTCTTTAAAGTCCCTGTCTCCAAATATAGGTGCATTCTGAGGCCCTTCAGGTTAAAGCTTCAACATAGGAATTTGAGGGGAGAGGGGCAATTCAGCCCAAAACAAAGATTCATGGATTCATGAGCTTCAAAGTCAGGCCTTGGTTCTTTAAAAGTAAGTACTGGAAATGGCTTACATAGAAAGAAAGAGAAAGAGAAAGAGAGAGAGAGATATTGATTTTTAATCAGGGGTATTATGAGGCCAAACAACCTTTTCTTTAAAAGTCTGTGCTATTTTCCTTAATGGAAACAGTTGAAAGGATAAGAGTGGTTGAATGACTCTAGAGATACATAGTAAGCGAGGAGAGGATATAAAAAATTGCCTTTAGATTCCTAAATGGTAAGTAGAGAAATTGCAGAAGATTGCTTGAGGGCATCTCAGCTTAAAAGTAAAGGCTTTTAACTGTGTAGTTCCTCTGTGAACTTCCTGCCAGAAGACTCTTCTTAAATGAGACACATACATTAACCTCTTGTATTAGTGAGGACTCCTCAACCAAAGGTGACAGAAAGCAAACTCATTCTACTTATGGAAAAAAAGGAAATTTATTGGCAGGAATCTGGGTATTTTGTGGAAGAGAAGAACAATCAGGCAACAGGAAAGAGAAGGAGGCCGCTAGCCTTAGAAGCGACTAGAAGCAGGTATTCAAATGCCATTAGGGCTTTCTCTTTGTCTCTAGGTGTTGCTTCTTGCTGCCATTGGCTTCATTCTTCTCTTTCTTCTTTTCCTTCCCTTCCCTCTCTCTCTTTCTCTACTAGTTTAGAGAATAGCCACCAACAAATTCTAAAGCTTTATATCTTAGGCCTTCAGCCGGCCCATACAATCATTGACTCTGTGAGATCTAATTGATACCTTCCTGGGGAGGACTCTGGTTGGCTCTGGTGGGCAGAGACTGTGTCAAGTATCTGCCCCTAGACCAATGAACTGTGGCTGCTTTCACAGTGGGAGTGGGAGGGAGGAGGCTGCTAAAGAAGGGCAGATAGGTGAATGATCCTATTGTTATTCTCTATACCTTGTGTTCCTAGTTCATATACCTTCTAGAAAAAATGACCTTTAAATTATCTATGGTTTCATTTAGGGACGGTTCAACTTTTGAAGGAAAAAAAAATTCAAACCATAAACAGTTTGATTTCTACAAATTAGGGAATGTTCTGGCATAGTTATGATGGATGGTCAAGACACTTGGAAAGTTTCAGATTTTGCTACAAGAAAACTAAAAGAACCCATGTCAGCAGCCATGGAATATCTAGTCTTCAAGGAGCTTTCAAAAAGCAAAAGTGAATTAAAGGTTTGCAGAAAAAAATATCTGATGTCTGTTAGGGTGACATATCAATAGGATGCCCATGTGTTTTGTTAGCTGATCCAGGACAGGTGTGAAAGTAAAAGGAGGCACTATTCATAATTATGGATGGAGAACATGGGAGCATGTGCAGTCACTCTTGCTTACATTACCCATCTATTTCTTCTTGCAAGTTGTCTACTTTTCCCATTAGAGCCCTTAACGTATTAATCATAGTGATTTTAATTCCCCTGTATAGTTCCAATATCTATGTCATACCTGAGTCTGGGCCTGATGTTTGGTTTGACTGTTTCTCGTTTCCTTTAAGCACGGCATTTAATTTTTGGATGAAAGCCCAAGGTGTTGGTTAATAGAAACAGAGGTAAATTGGCCTCGAGTGATATTTTATGCTAATTTGGCAAGGCATGGGGTTGTGTTTAATGCTTGCTATAGATACAAGCATCAGAAACTTCAAATTTCTGTAGAGGCCTTGTTGGCTGCGGGCTTCTCTAAGGTCTCCAGGCTGAGTCTGTGTTTTGCAACTATTTTATTTAAAGATTTTATTTTATTTGTTTGACAGAGATCACAAGTAGGCAGAGAGGCAGGCAGAGCGGGGGGAGGCAGGCTCCCCACTGAGCAGAGAGCCCGATGTGGGGCTCGATCCCAGGACCCTGAGATCATGACCCAAGCCCACTGAGCTACCCAGGTACCCCTGTTTGGCAACTGTTTTTGTTGCAGTCCACTCTTTACACTGACCCCTTTTGGTCTGGTGCTTCGGTGTGTGGGAGAGGAAACATATTAATCATTAATCTAATGATTAAATCTCAATTTTCTACTAGGCTTGTGTTGCAGGGTTGTGCCTTCATAAGTATTTCCTAACCACTCAAATTCCTGCCTAGACAAAACCAGATGGCTGGAGTGGGAAAATGTCTTACCCCCCACGTGGGTACTGCCCCTCTGCTAGTCTTTTCTCCAGGCTTTTGCTACAGAGAATATTGACAATGGCTATGCTCCTCCTCTTCCTGTCAGAGCCATTAGGGCATCTTTCTTGGATCTTCACTATTAAAATCTAATGAGGCTCCAAGAGGTAAAACCCAGAAATGTGGAGACACCTTTAAAGCTGTGGTCCATAGGAATTTCTCACTCTTGTGCTAATGCATCTAGCTCCTAGCAATTTGTCAAAATTATCATTTAAGTGTTTCTGATTGCTTATGGCTCTGGTGGCTTGTGTTCCAGGTAAAGAGATCCCTGCTATGACTTTCTGGATTCACCCATATCTCTTGATTTTTGGTCATGATTTGCCCTGAAACCTCAGCTCTTAGATGGATCCTTGAGAAGCCATTGATTTTCAGGCTTTTCTGATCTTTCTGAAGTGTAAAGAGAAGAGGGACAGCTTCCAGGGTCTTTGCATTTTGGGGCTAAAATAAAAAGTTCCTGAACCTAGAAGTCTTTATATGCTCATGACAAACTATGTTTCTAGTGAGGACAAAGTAAAGACTTTTTTTTTTTTTTTTTTTTTTTTAGATGTAAGGATTCAGGGGTTTTATTACCCAGGAGATAATCTGGAAAAAAAAAAAGTGTATATACTCTTGTGGTTACAAAGGAACTCAAACTTCTATTTCTCAGAGAATGGAATAGACATACTTTTCACTATTCTCTCTACTAAATACAACTAAAAATCTTAGACATTAAATATAAAACAGACATATGAAGACACTGAAAGCTGAAGAAAAGAATGTACTCCAGTGAAGGACCCTGAGAACCTTCTTTTACCTCATCTATCACAGGAATTGAAGAAGTTGGAAACTCACTAATACAGAAGGGAGAAGCCAAAAAAAGAGTTGTGACCAAAGCCTCCTCTGTTCAGTGAGTGGAAGGCCCAGGATAGGGCAATCAAGTAAGACATAAAACTTTTAGACAAGAAATAAAGCATGAAACCCTTAGTTTATTTTAACATTGATACACATGTTGTAAAACTTAACACTGACTGTGTCAAGATAATGACATGTTGGAATGAGGGGCAAGGGAGGGAGGGTTGGAGCGGTGTGAGGAGACACAATAGCAGAAGTGGGGGTCTTAATTCCCTCACCACCCCCCTTACTGTCTAATGTTAATAGGGCAAGGTATTGTGTAAAGCCAGTGGCTCAAAGACTCAAAATGCATAAGATTTGTGAATATAACTTACAGAATAAAAAAATGTGACTGGCAGAAATGCAGAAGGCATAATATTGGAGGCAGCATAAATGAACCGAACCCCTCGTTTTCATTGCAGAGAGTCAATACATCATGCTTAAAGTTAGCAAATTAGAAAACAATCTATTAGCATCCACTTAGTATTGTGGAAGTAAGCCTGTAAGAATTATACAAAAGAAGGAGTTATTGCCACTGAGGAGTGGGACTCTTGGTTGCAGAGGGGGAAGGAAAACTCAGTTTTTAGCTTTTGAGCCAGTCTTGTCCTATTTGAATTAGTAGTACTATATGTATAGATTTCTTTTTATATTTATTAGTAAGTTATTAAAAACAGAAATGAGCATTTTTCCATAAAGGTTTCCAAGATCCCAGAAACATTTCTGAATTAAGGCTTAAGTCAAAGTACCTAACAAGCAGTTTTTTAAAAAAAAATTTAATTTTTTTTCCAGTGTTCCAAAATTCATTGTTTATGCACCTCACCCACTGCTCCGAGTAATATGTGCGCCCCTTACCACCCACCACCAGGCTCACCCAACCTCCCACACCCCTCCTCTCCCAAACCCTCAGTTTGTTTCTCAGAGTCCACAGTCTCTCATGGTTTGTCTCCCTCTCCAGTTTCCCCCAACACAAGCAGGTTTTTGAAAGACAGTTTATTATAAGTTCATGGGTGCTTTAACCCTGAAACAGTGGCAGTAGAATGTGTATTCTGATTTAAAAGATAACCCAATGATTGGAAACTACCCCCACTCCTCAACATATTTATCAATATATATAGAAGCTAATCAGAGCTTCATGTCAGCCTCCCAAGATATCAATCTTTTGAATGTGATCATCTAAGCCAGAAAACGGATTTGCTGCTAGGAATTGAGACAAGTTTTAGGAAGGGTTGTTGGACTTTAAACCCAGAGAAGGAAAATGTGTATCTTGTCTAACTGATAACATAGTTAGTGTATCAGTTACATGGGGTCAGCTACAGGGGGCTCCCTATGGCATGGTCACTCCTAGTAACAATCAGGCAAAGAAAGCATGGAGGTGATGTGGATGAGAGGGCAGAAGTTTATTTCACCATCTAGTCCTGTGAGAGATCCAGGACACTGACTTTAGGCTACTGTTGGAGAGAAGGCAACTGGTGTGTAACTTGTAGTAAAGTGATCCTGGCAAGTCTCCGCAAACCCACATATGGGTCGAGTGCTTGGAGCACAGGGGCAGGGTAGGGGGGATAGAGGTGATGGAGGATACTCTCACAGAACCACTTTTTTGGAGAAATGGGAGTTTCTCCATTTGGTTGAGCCTCATGGATATTAAAAACCACTCAAAGTTTGCCTTAGCAGATGTTTGGAAACTTTCTAGTATGTCTGGAACCACGATGAACAAGGAGACCTATGCTAACATACATATGTATGCACAAAAATGATGTATATGGAACCACATCTTGGGAAGTACTGGGGTGCCTGAAGAGACTATGTGTTGACTGTCTTCCAAATTCTACAATTGGGAATCACAAAGAGTTAGAGTCTATCAGTTGCTGGACTGGACATTGTGAAGGGAACCTGAGGCCCAAATAGCTTTCCCCTCTTCTCTCTCTGGCCTCTTCTTTACCTCCCGTTGAACCCACAACCCAGATCCAGAGAGACGCTTTCTCACTGGCCGGCTGCATGGAAGAGGGGGATTGGTATAAACAGGCCAAGGAGTGGGAATGATGGTGAGAGATGGGCAGAGATTTGGTTAGTGGGCCTCAGTGCCTCATCCCAACCAGCCTAAGCTGATAAATGACCCCTCCTTACAGAGAAGAGGAAAAGGGGACTGGGGAGCAGGGCAATGAGTTTCCTCCATGTTCTAAAAGGTAAGACTTTTCTGTTTCAAGAGCCTAGGGAAGTGTAGCAGAGGAAAATTTTTCCTCAAGCCTCTTAGAGTCCCTGCCTGCTTCTGAAAATGAAACTGATGAAGACAGACCAACAGGAGAAAAACATTCACATTTTAGTGTATTTTAACATATCCATGACAGCCTTCAGAAGAGAATGAAGATCTGGAGACGTGACCAGAGCAGGAAGCTTTTATACCTTTTAGACAAAACAATACACATTTGTGAAGAATTGATAAGACAAGGGATTTGGTTTGGGGGTAATAAATGGTGAAGAAGAAATTGGGAAAGTTGTTAGGGTCTGTGATCAAAGGAACGAGACTGATGCAAAGTGAAAGTCAAGCAAAGCGAAAGTCAAGTTTATTTCGCGCCAAGCATCAAAAATCAAACTGCCCAGTCGGGGCCATCTCTTATGAAGAGGCGACAGCGATGACCCCAACGAGGCCGCTCCGCGGACGAGGCCGCTCCCCAGATGAGGCCGCTCCAGCGAGGTCGCTCTGGACGAGGCCGCACCCCAGAGGAGGCCACTCCGGAGGAGGCCACTCACCAATGAGGTCCCTCGCTGATGAGGCCGATCGCGGTGGTGCCGAGGCTGCTGGCAGCAAGGCCGTTCACAGCAGCACCGCAGCTTGGGGCGGCGAGGCCACTTGCAGCGACTATGACGACCAGTACTATCACGACGCTCCCAATGACCATGACGATGCTGCTCCCCACGACTACCCTAATGGCTATCCTAACGGCTACTCTAACGGCTACGCTAATGGCTACCCTAACGGCTATCCTAATGGCTACTCCTCCTACTACTCTCTCTCCCCACAGCCTCACAGACTAACCTTTATAGAGGTGGTTGAGCCCGGTCCACACAGAGGTGGCCAATGAAATTTCAACACACCACAGTAAATATATGCACGCCCCACTGATTGGATGTCTCCATCCGGCCTGACACGCCCCTATATCCGGGGTTTGCAAGTAAGCTCCTCTGGCTAACCAGGCCCTCATATAGGCCCTCACAAACTAAGGGTTAATTTGACAAAGATTATTTGTATAAATTTCCTGGCCCAGATTCCCCATCTCTGGTAATAAGAATGTCTTCTCCTGGTACAGGGCACATAATCTTTCCCAGGAGAGTTTTATGACTTGTTTCAGGGAAGAAGGGTGGTAGGTGGTAGGAGAGGTCAACGTGAACTTCCTGCCTCTACTATTTAAAAAAAAATTCCTTCATCTTAAGGCATTTAATATGCCATGGTGCTATATTTTGGGGTAGCGTGTCCTGAACTCCATCACGGGAATCTAAGGAGAGAAACTGTGTCCCAGAACCAGCAGGTATCTGTATGCTATGCCTTGTGTCTTGTGTTTTGTATATAGATGATATGCGTGAATCAGATCTGCTTGGTAAAGGACATTTACTTCTTTCCCCATAAAGGCAATTCTCAAGAAGAGAGAGTTGATTATTTAAAAAAATATTTTTTAAAAAAGATTTTATTTACTTACTTGACAGAGAGAGAAAGAGCACAAGCAGGGGGAGCAACAGAGTGAGAGGGAGAAGCAGACTCCCTGCTGAGCAGGGAGCCCAATGCAGGACTCAATCCAGGACCCTAGGATCATGACCTGAGCCAAAGGCACATGCTTAACTGAGCCACCTGGATGCCCCAAATATCTGAAAAATGATAAAGGTTACAAAGCAAAACATTCCAAATTCTGATCCTGATCAGAATTTGGAATGTTTTGCTTTTTTACTTCAAGTTCAAATCAACCACACCCTAGAGAGTTAAAAACAAGGGTGTCCTCTCACCTTTTTATTTTTGAGTTGTCATTGTCCACCCTACCAAGGAATACATCTAGCAACTTTATTTTTATATTTTAATCTAGTAAAGAAAATGTAATCAGATATTAATTGTTTACTTAATACCATACCATTAGATTTGGGAGGTCAATTCTGAAAATGTGTAAGGTGAGATCATTAAGTGAAAAAGAAAAGAGATTTCTATTGGCTTACGTATCTTATTAAAGCCTTTTCTACCCTTTTAAATATTAATGACATTGGTTTGTAATAGGATGGCATAAAATTCTATTTGTTAACATCTAGGACAGAAAAAAATATTTACAATAGAAAGAGTAAAGAATTTAATCTTACGTGTCAACTCTAATCAATTGTTAACAGCTTATTAGAATCCTGTCTTGAGAAGGATTCTGAGTGCACGTGTGGGACTGATAACTTGTACCTGCCAAAGCTAGGAAGAGCAGTATTAATATCATATTATTATTATTTTAAAATATTTATTTATTTATTTTAGAGGGAGAGAGAGAAAGAGTGTGTGTGTGTGTGTGTGTGTGTATACACGCGTGCAAGTCGGGACAGGGTGGAGTGACAGAAGAGAGAGTGAGAGAGAATCCCAAGCAGATCCTGCACTGAGTGCGGAGCCTGACGTGGGGCTCGATCCCAGGACCCTGAGATCATGACCTGAACCGAAATCAAGAGTTAGACGCTCAACTGACTGACCCACCAGTGCCCCAATATCGTGTTGTTAGTGTCTCTGGTTTGGGAGAACCACACGAAACAATACCATCAACCATTTTCTGGCATCAGATTCTGTATCTGTTTCCTCATTTGTAAAATGAGAGTGAGACCGGGTAAATGTTTTACAAATTGTGGGAGAAGAGCTTTCACTGTGATAGGGGTGGATTGTGGAAGCCCAGGGAGTAGTTGCTGGCCTCCTATCCCTCTTTTAGCCAGAGCACATCCATTTTTTATGTTTTTATGTTTTACATATTGGCTTCCGTTATCAGCGTTTTGTTGAACAAGTGTTCTTTAAGTAAAAAGGCTTGAAAATCAATGGGTCTCTACAGTTTTACCAATTATTCTGTGATTTCTTTTCTCCATGTTCTTCACACCAATCCCTCCACCCTTTTGTCCCCGGTAGTGCTGGATAATCCAGAAAAAAAACTCAGAGGTGTAGCACTTAAGTTCAGCCATGAAGGATGAATACGAGTTCTCCATGAGGGGTGTTTACGTGTGTGTGGTTATTCCAGGAAAGTAATATTTCCAAATGATCTACAAATCCAAGGCCAAAGGACACAGGCTAAAATTCAGAGAGAGCTGTCACTAGTTGCCAGCATGTCCCTCAATGGATAGCCACAGTGTGGACATTTGTGAAAGCCCATTCTTAGACAATGACTCAGGCTGTTCTAAGATAAGATGTATAAACCAAAACACAAGTTTATTAAATTACAGGAGATCATTAATTATTAAGTCCTGGATAATTCCAAACTCCCTCCATAAATCCATGAACCAAATTGGTAATCAGAAGACTGTTTGGTGAACATGCGATGGTTGCTTTCGATCGAGCCTTCATCCTGGCCACCAGAAGGTCTGGTGAGCCTCCCCGAACCACCTGAGAGTCCACCTCTCTCACCTGCCCTGGCCTGTGCTGGCTAACTCCTCACAGATTATTGCCCTGGACTCTCATTTCCAGATACATAGAGGCTACCTAGTTAGTGCTGTGATGACTTTTGAAGGTTCCTGAGCCCCGCGGGGGAATGGCTGGTTTGGTGGGACTGCTGACTTTCCAGCCCTTCACTCCAGCAAGGGGGCTTGATCTTTTCATTCGGGAGGCACCTTATTGTTTCTCTGTGTTTGGCTCCCAGTCTTTCATGTTGCTCTATTTCCCCTTCTCTGTGAAAAATCAAATGTCGGCTCTGATCAGCAGACACGTTCACTTTCTTCTTTCAGGAGCCTGCGCGCCTGGGTCCCACCTTCCGTTTGGTTCAGGTGAGCAGAGATTGCCTCTGGCAGTGTCTGGAGGGTATCTCTGCCCTGCTTGTTCTTGGCATTCTGAACACTTTTCTCTCTGTCTGGAATAGAACAATGACTCTAATTTGAGTGGTGAGCCCCATTTAAAATCAGAGATACAAACTCTCACCTTATAAATTCTGATGGAGCCCTCGTTTTAGGAAGCTGTGTGCACCATATGTTACAAGGTATAATTACACAAGTCTGGAGTTTGGGGTGAAAACAATAACTTAACTACAATTTAAAAGGGAATAAGGCAGGGTTTGAGTTTGGGCAAAAGGGCTTCCCTGATTGGGAGATGGCAAATGTGGCTGGGAACGTCTAAGGGGACTGCTTCCATCAAGAATCATGCTGGGCCCCCAATTACTGTGGGATGTGCATCATTCACTGAATATTAATTTAATTTATTACTCATGCTGTTTCAGGCACTGTGCTAATCCTGTGGATAGACAGACGCACATTGGTTCCTTTTCTGTTTCCAACCTCCAAAACTTGCCAGGCTGCTCCTGGCTCCTCTTGGTTTGAATTTAAGGCAGGGAGGGAGCTGAGGGGTGGGAAGATTCTTACTGAGTATGGTGGGCACAATAATGATGCCCCAAAGACATCCATATACTAGTCCCTGGAGCCTGTATATATACATTATAGCTAGAATGAAGGTTGCTAATCATCTGACCTTGAGATGGGGGGGATTATCCCGAGTTATTGAGGTGGGCTCAGTGTAATCACAAGGGTCCTTGTCACAGGAAAAGAAAAGCAGAAGAGAGTCCAAGTGATGCGATATGAGGAAAACTGACCATTGCTGTCTTTGAGGGTGGAAGGCAGTCAAGAGCCTAGGAATGCTGCTGTCTCTGGAAGCTGGAATAGAAAATAGACTTCAGGGGCCCTTGGGTGGCTCAGTGGGTTAAGCCTCTGCCTTCAGCTCAGGTTGTGGTCTCGGGGTCCTGGGATCGAGCCCCGCATCGGGCTCTCTGCTCAGCAGGGAGCCTGCTTCCCCTCTCTCTCTGCCTGCCTCTCTGCCTACTTGTGATCTCTGTCAAATAAATAAATAAAATCTTAAAAAAAAAGGAAATAGACTTCAAACTTTTATAAACTGTAAAATAATCAATTTATGTTGTTTTAGGTCACTAAATTTGTGATGATTTTCTGTAACAGCAATAGAGGACAGACACACAGATGCCCTAAACTAACTCTGTGTGAGTTTCCTTGGGCTTGGCAGTGAACAGCTGATTGTTCCTTGGATGGGGTTACCTTCCTGTTTCTTTCTTCCTCCAGAGAATTCCTCCTTCCCATGCACCCTCCACCCAACCCTGCAGCACGAAACTTGAATAGCGATCCCTTACTGGTTTTTCCCCAGGTCTGGTGAATGTCTGCTCCAAGTGGTCACTTTGGACTCCTTCCTCAGATCCTTGGCATTTCAAACTCGGTTCTCTGAGGTCTTCATTATTAGTGACCCTTTCAAACCCTCTTGCTAGCTCTTCTTCTCGTGGCCTGGATATAGCCAACGGGAAACGTTTCTGCCTTTGCCCCAGCAAACTTTCTGGATGCATGCCATTCTAGAACCACCTCTCTTCTCCACCACCAGGAAAGAGCAGTCTGTGTTCTTTGTGTTTCTCAGGAGTGAATCAGCCACTAGACTCCCATGTCCCCCACCGAGAACACTTAGCAAGCTCTCCAGGGAGTACTTATGAAGTCCCTTTCCCCAGCTTGAAGGGAGGGATGCCTAACCCTTGGGAGAGCAGATCATCACACCCACAACTCTCCAGAAAGAGACCCTCTTCCCCCGTCATTTCTGCTCACGATCCTCTTACACCCTCTGTGTGGCTGAAGGCCTAGGAGTGGCCACATCTCCAGTTCCACCTTCTTGGAAAGTCCTGTTTGGTGGTCTCAAAGTTTGCTTTGGAATGTGAGAGGAGTTGGCATTTTAATATGCTAACATGTAACAAAACCAAAACCAAAACACTAGCAATGTTTATGGGTTGCTTCATATGGCCTGGGCCCTGTGGTAAGAACACTGTAAGAATTACCTTGTCAGCTTCTCAGGAGGGCCTTAGAGGACTAACTTGCTCTTGTCACAGTTAAGGAAAACAAAACACAAAGAGTTGAAGTCATTTTTTTTTCAAGGCCGTGCAGCCAGTAAGCCGTATACCCAGACCTGTCTGCTGAGGAATCACACCCAAGCTGCTGCCTTCATGGGGATGCCCTGTCCTTCCCTGACACGTCCCCAACCCTCTCTGTTCTTCACGGCCTCCTTCATGTACCTCCTCCACAGAAGTTTCCCTGATGGCTGGAGCCTTTGCAACATTTCCTTTTCTCTCGTGAACTTCAGTCACTGCGTGGCCTGGACAGTTTGTGCCGATTGCTTTATGCGCATCAGTCTGACCTCCCGAGTAAGAGTCAAAATGCCCACAGCAGTGCATACAGTTCCCGTTGAGCAAATGACAGCTTGCAGGCCCAGTGCGGCCCGAACATGGACAGACCAAAGAGCCATTTCTTGCTGCCCAAAGCCAGGGACCTGGCGGGACGTGGCACTGAGGTGACTGCAAACACCAGGTTCCATTGCCATAGAGATCACTTCACTGGGCCTCTAAAACATCCCTAATTAGTGGGGGCTCATAGTCTTCCTCAAGAAAAACTGGTGGTTTTCTTGAAAGAGAGAAACCATTGCCTCAAAGAGGTATGCAAATCTCCAAATTTGCTGAGACAGAAAACTGCCTGGAGATTGGAAACAAATACCCCCCGACCCTCTACTCCTGCCTCGGGCCTCCTGTGGTGTTAGTGCGGACACTTGCTGTAAGGCAAATGCCGCGGGAGAGGGCATATCGGCCTCATGGCGGCTCACAGCGGGTCTGGGAAACACAAGCCCCTTGCTGGGCCCAGGGGTCTTCCCTGCAAAGTGGCCTGGGTTCTGGAGCATTCACTGCTTGCGTGAATCTTTCTCTCTCATTTTCTACACACTTCCTGCTTCTCTTTTCACCTTCCCACTTTCAGCAGGGAACAAAGCCATCAGAGGGCACCTCCTTCCCGGTGTAAGCTCACTGCCTCCATCGTTTGGGCTCTGCTCGCTCCTCTTGCCTCAGCCAAGCCCCCTCAGCCCGGCCTACCCGCAAGCCGGATTCCGTGGTCTCCTGCCTCCTCTGGAACCTGATGTAACAGCTCATGGCATTCCTCTTATCCTTGCCCCCCACCCCAACACGCCAACAAAGTATGCTGGCTTCATTGCTTCCTGTTGTTCTTATAATAAATGTGGAAACCCTCAGGGGCTGATGAAGCCCCGTGTAGTTGGTTTGCCTCCCAGACTCATTTTATACCAAGGTCCTCCTTGCTGTCTGGGCTGCGGCTGGTCGATCCTGCTCTCAGTAGCTATGACATGGCCTGGTCTTTCCCTCTACAACACTCCTGTCCTTTCAGCCTAGAAAGTTCTCCCCCACCTCTCTCCCTTCCGCCTAGTTAATTCTCACCTCCTTCAGATCTCAGCTCCACTGTTGCCTTCTGTGAACTTCTCTGCCCGGGTCACGTCCTCCAATTGTCTGGTCCTCTCACAGTGAAGCTGTGTAGCGTTTATTGGAGTCAGGAGGTTACATTTATGTGGTGCTTATTTTTTTACTCACATTTCCTTTCTCCACTATACGTTGTGCGTCTCCAAGGCAAAGATCGAATCTGTGACTCGTGTTGGTACATCAAAGGTGTTACATTAATTATTCTGACTTATATTTATTAAGCCCCTATTTTAAGCTCTATAAATTATAACTGCCATGGGATACACCATGAAAGATGGGGCAGATCCAGGATTTTGAGACCTGGGGCATCTACAATTTGGAGGGCCATCTTACAGAAACATAGTAACAGATCATGGTTATAAATTGTCTGTAGCCCCTCGAGAGAGGCCCCTGCTACTAGGGGTCCCTGAAGTGTAAGCTTCATTAGCTTGATGATGAATAAGCTTTTGCACAGAGTACGACATTTGTTCAAAAGTGACTCTTGGGCTGGTTGGTCTGGGTTTGGCTGCTGAGAGAGGAGAATCTAGGGAATAGATCTGCAAGGAGCAGAGCAATTCTGTCCATGGGTTCCAGCTGACTGGGGATCAGGGTAAACTCCATTTGTGCCTACTGGTATCTTGACTGGGCCCCAGGACCCACTGGCCTCCCCTCTGAGACATCGGGCAGCAGGAGGCAGAAGGCCAAAGCCCTCCTCTCTCTTCTTTTTTTCCCCAAAGATTTATTTATTTGAGAGAGAGAGAGAGCATATGTATGCGGGAGAGAACCACAGAGGGAGAAAGAATCTCAAACATGCTATGCTGAGCATAGAGCCCAATGGGTGGGGGGGCTCGATCCCAGGGCCCTGAGATCAGGACCTGAGCTGAAACCAAGAATCGGATGCTTCACCAACTGAACCACCCTGGCACCCCTAAAGCCGTTTTCTTTTAAGAGCATGAGCACTGCTTCTTGCTTGAGGCCAGGAATTATGAGCATGTAGGATCCAGGGCCCTAGTTACTGGGCGATTTTTTTCTGGACTCCACGATATGGATTTTCCTAAAACGCTCAAGGAATAATTCCCCTCAGAGTAAAGACACCATTTCTGGTAGCTGCTTCATGCTCTTTGGCCAACCCCGACCCCTCCATCCTGCTTCAGGTGCCTCAGAGAGTGATGCTCTGGTCCACTTCCTCTTCCTCCTGACACCCCAGAGCCAGCCTTGAAACCTTCTCGTACGTGAAAGAGGGGTTCAGAAATTGGTGGTCAACTTGGTTCCCAAAGAAAAGGGTTTGGGACTTTCTTGTGTCCCGGGAAGTTGCTTAACCTTCTTCATTTACATGATGGGACAAGAATAACTACCTTAAGGTTTATTTTTGATTTTCCAAAATCTATAATTTCAATTCCTAAACATTTTTTTTTCTTTTTGTAACCACTATATTTTCTTCCATGACTTGTCAGGAGCCATAAATGAATGAGAAGTTGCATGGTTTCCTTCCTTCCTTCCTCCCTCCCTTTCTTCCTTCCTTCCTTTCTCAAGATTTTTATTTATTTACCTGATACAGCACAAGCAGGTGGAGAGGCAGAGGGAGAAGCAGCCTCCCTGCTGTGCTAGAAGCCCAATGTAGGACTCAATCTCAGGACCCTGGGTTTATGACCTGAGCTGAAGGCAGACGCTTAACTGACTGAGCTACCCAGGTGCCCCATTTCATGGCTTTCTTAGAAGTTTTTCTCTACATTCCTTTCCCCAATTTATGTAGACATCAACAGAAAGGAGACACAGAGCACAGAAGGAAAGAGGGAGGGACATGAGAACTTTAAAAAAAATCAAGTTCTTGCATCATACTTGAAGAACTGCAGATTCCCATGGGTTGTAAGATGTGTCTAAGCACCTCTGCTCCTCTCTCTCCAATGAGGTGGCAGGTTGGGTGTATCCTTCCTGAGGTCAGAGGTGGAAACAATGTAGGAACGGCTCCAGCCTGCAGTGGCTGGCTCAGTCTTTCAAATCCTCTTATATGGATATAATCTGAAAGTGAAACAACATCCAACATGGAGACCATGGGTGCTGGGGTTCCACCCTGGTCTGGGTGATGGGCTTTTTGCCCTCTGGCGTTCACAGGCCCTTTCCTTCCCCTTTCTTTTGTACCTTTAGGGTCACTGACAGAACAGATATTTTAGGTTACTTTTTAGTTATAATTACAGATAAGGTTTTCTTGGATATTGTAGTGGGTTGAATGGTGACCTCCCCTGCAAACTTCCTCCCCCCAAAATATATCCACAACTTAATCCCCAGAATTTGTGAAGGGACCTTATTTGGAAAAAGGGTCTTTGTAGATGTAATTAAATAAAGATCTCAAGATGAGATCATTCTGGATTGTATGGGGGGCGCAAATCCAATCATGAGTCTTTATAAGAGACACACAGCAAGGATGCCAAGTGAAGAGGGGGGTGGGAGTTGGTGGGATGCAGCCACAGGCAGGGAAAGCTGGGACCCATGGAAGCTGGCAGGACACAGGAAGGATTTTCTCCTAGGGCCTTCAGAGGGAACAGGGCTCTGTGCACACTTTGATTTCAGACTTTCGCCTCCAGAAGTGTGAGAAAATGAATTTTTGTTGTTTTAAGCTACCCCATCTATAGTAATTCACTATGATAGTGCCAGAAGACTAATAAAGGTACATCTCAAATTCCAATTTACACTTAATATTTCCAGATTTTTCATTATTTTTACCAGCTTATGCAGGTGAATGAATATGTGTGTGTGTGTGTGTGTGTGTGTGTGTTAACAAATACAAAATGATACAGAATATGTCTGTCTTACCATTTTCATTGGTATCAGTCTCTAATCATAAGGGTTATTTGCTCAGTACTGCTGAATCCAAGGGAGACCCATTAGCAAGTGTGCACTGAAGAAAGCAGATGTTCCCAGGAATTGGGGGTTGTGTACCCCAAATCTCTCTATACCATTCTATATGCAGGTGCTTAGGAAACATGCTGATTAATGTTAGTCATTACTATTTGGTAACTATGTGATAAGTTGAATTCTTTTGTGTGTAACTTATATGGTAATTACAAAAGTATGAATCTAGGCTTTATCTGGTGTCTGTTTGAAGGGTTTTGGTTTAGCTGGACCAGAGAATATAGCTCTTCTGATGATGAGATCAGAAAACACAAGCTGCTTTTTCGAAGGGATGTATCTATCACAGTCAGGACATAAGACCCTTCCTTTGCCTGTCAAAGGCAGGAGAGAAAGAATAATGATAAATCATTGTAACGACAGTGGCAGTGGACTGTTAGCTCTGTGAGGGAATCCGGATGAACATCCCTTTTCAGGCCATCAGTTTTAAGCAAATGAGACGCCCAAAGCAAAGAGTAAAAGTAATTGTTGTAAACTAAGAGAATGACTCTAGATACAAGAGATATTAACTGATAGGATTTCCTTTTTGCACTTTCTCTTCAAGGATGACTGGATACTGTAAAACCTCTTGAAATCAAGGGTGTTACATTTACAACTTCTTTTCAGCTTTGACAAGGGCTGTGCTTGAAGTTCCTTATTTACCTTTGTGTCCCCTGCACATGGCAGGTGGGAATAATCACGTGAGTGACAGCGATCACAAACACTTGTTGCAAGTTTAGCTTTAGTCTGGCGCTGTTCTAGGTGCACTGCATATAATTTATCTTTGCAACAACCCTACAGTGCAGGTGCTGTCATTATTTCCATCCACGTAAGAGGAAACTGAGGTGCAGAGGTTGCCCAAGAAGGGTTAGTAAGGTTTGCCCAAGCCTCATGGTTTGCATGAGTGGAGGTGACATGTGAACCCAGATCCTGTTCCAGAGCCGTTGACCTTGGCAGCTCCAGCAAGATCAGCAAATGCTCAGTGAACCACAACAAGAAATTCACTATTACTCCACACTTAGTGGGTGCCTGACACTGTTTGAAGTCTTTTGTATGTGTTAACTCATTTAATATCCATATGTACTTTTTCATAATACTTCTTCCTGTTTTGTTGCCCTATCATTGATGTATGACATTGTGTAAGTTGGAGATGTACAGTATGATGATTTGATAGATTGCAAAATGATTACCACAATAAGGTAAGTTAACCACCCCCCCCAAAAAAAAGATAAGTTAACCCATCCATCACCTCACATAGTTACAATTTGTGTATGTGTGTGTGTGTGTGTGTGTGTGTGTGTGTGTGTATGGGTGGTGAGAACATTTAAGACCTACTTTCTTAGCAACTTTTAAGGGGCAGCTGAAGGGCTCAGTGGGTTAAGCATCTGCCTATGGCTCAGATCATGATCTCAGGGTCCTGGGATTGAGCTGCATGTCGGGCTCCCTGCTCTTCAGGGAGCCTGCTTCTCCCTCTCCCCTCTGCTTGTGCTCTCTCTCTCTCTCAAATAAATAAATAAAATCTTAAAAAAATTTTTAAGTATATAACTTTTAACTATATAATGCAGTACTATAAAATATAATCACCATGCTGTATATTAAATCCTCAGAATTTATTCATCCTATCACAGGGAGATTAACCATTTGGCCAGTATCTTCCCATATCCCTCACCCTTGCACCTGCCAATCTTCTCTGGGTTCCTAAGAGCTGGGCTTCTTTAGATTCCACATATAAGTGAGAACATACAGTATTTGTCTTTCTCTGACTTACTGTATGTACTTAGCATAACACCCTCAAGGTTCATCCATTGTTGCAAATGGCAGGATTGCCTTCTTTCTCAATGCTGACAAATATTCCATTGTATATATGTAAAAGTATGTGTATATATGTATATCTCTCACATCTACTTT
Organism: Mellivora capensis; assembly: GCA_004024625.1. Lineage (NCBI taxonomy): Eukaryota > Metazoa > Chordata > Mammalia > Carnivora > Mustelidae > Mellivora > Mellivora capensis. Next base: position 26,745 of record PISX010019276.1, read on the forward strand.
ATTCATTCATCCATTGATGGACACTTCGATTGTTTCCCTATCTTGACTACTGTAAATAATGCTAAAATGCATACAGGGGTACAGATACCTCTTCAGAATAGTGATACCTCTTCCCCCCCAGATGTGGAATTGCTGGATCATATGGTATTTCTATTTTTAGTTTTCTGAGGAAGCTCCATACTGTTTTCCATGGTGGCTGCACCAGTTTGCATTCCCACCAGCAGAGTACGAGGCTTCCCTTTTCACCACCTCCATGCCAGTGCTTGTCTTTTTGAAGATAGCACTCCAACAGGTGTGAGGTCATAGCTCATTGTGATTTATTTAATGATAAGTTATCTAATCATCACTGATGATTAGTGATTAGAACACATAGGTACTTTTAAAATTTTTTAAAAATTTTTTACTTTATGGATAAGAAAACTGAGGCCCTGAGCAGTTTAGGAAATTGCCCAAAGATCATAGCTATGAAGATACAGTGGCAAGTTTCCAAACCAGGTGGTCTGAGCTATCATTGTCAGGTGAACTGAGGAGTTCCTGGGCCCTGGGGCCTCGACCCAGCCAGACCGAAGAAGTTGCTGAAGTTTCTTGGTCTTGTCCCCATTATGAATTCAAGGACACACATAAAGCACAGTGGACAAGTGACACAAATAGAAAGTTTATTAGAGCAAAAAGTACACTCTTGAGAGATGAGAGTGGGGTGGGGGAGCCTGCAGTATATGAGAGAGACATGATTGGGGGAGGGAGGGAGAGAGGAAGGGAGTGAGAGAGGGAGAGGAAAACAGATGGGGGGAAAGAAGGAGGGAGGGAGGGAGAGGAGGAGAGGTGAAGGAAGGGGAGAGAGGAAAGAGAGAAAGAGGGAGGAAGAGAGAGGGAAGAGGGGAGAGAGGGAGAGGGAAGAGGGAGAGAGACCTGTGTTCTGGAGGTTGGATTTCTATCTCTTATCAGCAGTTGTTAACTAGGGGAGGAATATTCATTACCTGGGGCAAGAAGCAGGGTTTCCCACTTTTTCTTCCTAATTTGGTCAGGGGTTCCCTGTCATGGCATCTGCCATCTTGGGCCTGGCTGATTTGATCAGGCTTCCTGTGGAATGCAGTCTGGATAGCACTGGGGTCTTCCCTATAGTCAGCATAACTTCCAGCCCCTGATATGAGGGAATGAGCTGGGCAAATTGCTTCTCTCTGAGCCTCAGTTCACTCATCTGTGGGAGTGGGATAGTAATCAGGGGACCATTTCCCCTTCTCACCTGTGGGATGAATTCTTGCACACACATCTCACTGACTTCAGGCTTCCAGTGAGGCCGCAGCTGTTTGGATGAGGGTGAACATGTGAAGAAGAAGTGGCCAATCCATGGGCTGACCAAAAGCCTAGGATTTGTGCCATTAGGGAAGTAATGATTTGTTTGCTGTGTTCTTTGATGGGACAATACTGCTTCCTAGAACTAGAATTATGACTGAGAAAATACCCAAAGTCTGTGAGTGCCTGTTTGCTCCCAAGGGAGCTGACCTTTCTGAAAGAGCCTTTCTCAGTATACCTTTCAGGAAGGTGTAGTCCCTGAGAATAGCCAACCTGGGGCTACCGGGAGGATAGCATTTGGGCTTGAATGGGTAAGGAGGCACTATGGCTTCCTGGTCTATTTCTTGGGGTTTTCACAGACCGATGCAATAGCTCTTGACATTGAAATGATGATTGACCTATGCTCTAAAACAACAAGCAGGTAAACATTTATTGTCTACTCAGGGTCTCCCACGGTACTGGAAACGTTTAAGTTCTTTTGGCTTTGCAAGGGAAATGGGATTTTCCACATCCTGAGGGAATTGGGGCCAAGTTCACCAGTAAATCCAAGTTTGTGCGATTTCGAGCTTATGCCCTTTCCATGATTTTTGATTTGCCCTTCCAACATTTTCTACAGATGTTGCTACTTGCTTAGGAGAATTTCCTTAGGACTTTTTTTCTTGATAAGGTAAGTTTTTAGAAAAGTGAGAATGCACATCATTGTTACCACTTAGAGATTCCTCAGGGATGTATTTACCTATTACTCAACAAATTTTTCTAGAAAAATAAATTACCTTAAAGTTGAATGAGATCAGCATCAGTTTTGGCTTATGTAAAAATTTTTCTTAGTCTTCTCATTTTTTTTCTCATCTTTTTCCTTTGTAGGCATAGAAGACTACCTGTGTGATTTGAGAAATAATAGAGGTTGACCACTTAATGGATTGCCATAATTCCTGGACATTTTAATTAAGGTGTTCTATATCTCTGTTAATGCTGATGCATTGCATTAAAGGTGCATCTGTGGGGCGCCTGGGTGGCTCAGTGGGTTAAGCTGCTGCCTTCGGCTCAGGTCATGATCTCAGGGTCCTGGGATCGAGTCCTGCATCGGGCTCTCTGCTCAGCAGTGAGCCTGCTTCCCTCTCTCTCTCTCTGCCTGCCTCTCTGTGATCTCTCTCTGTCAAATAAATAAATAAATAAATCTTAAAAAAAAAGGTGCCTCTGTGTCACAGTTAATTTAATTTATTGGACATGGTTACCTGCTAATCATTGAGAGAATGGACTGCTAGACAGAAAAGGTTTAATCAGATAGAGATATGCTATCCAAAATGGTAGCCACAGCCACATATGGCAACTGAGCACTGGAAATATGGATAATTTGATTGAGATGTGCTATGGTTGTAAATCACACATTGGATTTTTATAACCAAAAAGAATGTGAAATCCTCCATTAAATGTTTTTATATCAATTATATCTTGAAATAATAAAATTTTGGTTATAATAAGTTAAGTAGAAATATTAAAAACTAATTTTATCTGTGTCTTTTGACTTTAATGTGGCTATTACAAAATTGAAAATTGTATGTGATTCACATTTGTGGCTTGCGTTTATATTTCTACTGGACTGTGCTACCCTAAATATGGAGAACGCCATCCCTGGAAGAACTAATGTTTATGAAGGGGACGATGGTAGAACCCAGTTAAGGGAGAAGGGAAACAAAGAAATTGCAACAAAGAAGTGTTAGAAATCTGTCCTATTTCACATTTTGTTACAGGTACAATGTACCTTTTCCAAAAGACAAAAGGTAACTTAGCTCACCCTGTTGCAAACACAACCTGGTAGTGGGATATATGTCTATGTATTTTCCCTTCATTTCTGCGGTAATGGTAACTCAGTCACCAGCAGAATCTGACTCACCAGCTGATGGTTGACCAGAAATCCCATAGCTTTCTTCTGGGGTGCTTTGAAGCTGAAAATGAGTGTTGAGAACACGGTCTCTCAGGAGGCCCTAGGAAGGGCTTGGGTGTAATGGGGTTGTTGTTGTGATATGATGGGTGTGTTCTGAGTGGCTGAGTCGAGAGTGGGAAGCTCAGGCCCACCTGATACTGGTACTTCTGGATCAGCCCTGGAGATCAGGCTCAGTGATGGCTCAATCATTATCAGCCTGCTTGGAATGGGTTTAAATATTGGCTCCAACCTCTTGCATGTTCTTACAGTCTTGCATGCCTCCTATGGCTGATCTGAACTGAGTCAGAAAACCCCACAGTGAATCTGAATATTACCTAGTCTCTGCAGTTTGGGATGTGCTTGGCTGATTTTCGACAGGTTGCTAGAAACCTCTGTTTTGCTTGGTTTTGTCATTAATCATGTACCATGTATTCTCACAGCTATAAAGTTGGATTATTAATATACAAATATCTCTTCAAGGAGATAAAATGATAAAAAAGAAGCTAAAAATACTGAAATTTGCTCCTCTAGTATGAAGATGAGCCAATTATTATTTGCACCAACCTATCATACATCTTTTTATTTTATTATTTAAAAAAATTTTAAATGCTGGTTTTCTCAGTGTCCGACATTTTTGTTGCAATTGGGTAAAGCAAGGATTATTTTACCAGCATAATATAAACTTGCTTGCTACTCATTTCAGTTATTATTGCTATGTAACAGACTACCCCCAAAGCATAGCAACTTAAAACAATAGCCATTTTATTTCTTAGTATTCTGTGGACCAGAAATCCCATGAGGTCCTAGCAAGGACAGCTTGTCTCTGTTCCATGGACAGCTGAGATAGCTCAAATAGGGGTTTGGCTGGGATGGTCTGACTATAGTTCTTGTTTTCAGCTGGGTATAATTGTTTTCTTTAGCACTATCTCTTCATTCAACTAGCTTGGACTTCCTTATAGCATGGTGGTGAACTTCTTATGTAAGTGGTTGGCTTAACCCAAGCGAAACCAAGTTATCAAGATTCTTAAAATTTATTCCCCTATGAAAGAGAGAAATAATTCTTGGCATGTGGGAGCTGGCTGGGCACTATCCTCTAAACCCTGGTGTTGCTAGGAACTGTCCTGTATCATTGGTAGACTGTCCTGTTTTCCTATTAAATATGAACATTTTCACTGAAGACTAACATCAGACAAGTCATTCTGTGACCAGGGTGGGGGCAAGACAAAGAAGAGTCCACTCCGGAATCATGTCCAAATGCAGACACAGATAAGAACCTTGTGGCTTGTATGAGTGATGCCTGCTTCTTTACTAATTCTGACATAAACTTCATTCTGTTCTTTCTTCTTTCTAGATAGAAATTAAGATACCCAATCATGGAATTACCTCTGCTTCTTGACAGCATCCATTCCAGAGCCAAGCCTCACTTCTTGAACTCTTTTTAAAAAAAAAAAAAAGATTTTATTTATTTATTTGTCAGAGAGAGAGAGAGAGAGAGAGAGGGAGGGAGAAAGGGAGAGAGTGCACAAGCAGGCAGAGGCAGAGAGAGAAGCAGGCTCCCTGCTGACAAGAAGCCCCATACAGGACTTGATCCCAGGACCCTGGGATCATGACCTGAGCCAAGGCAGCAGCTTAACCGACTGAGCCACCCATGCATCCCTCCTTGAACTCTTTTTAAATTCACCTACTGCAGATCCAATCTCTGTAAGGCAGCGCTCAGACTGTTTTATTAAGATACTTATGGTGCCCTGGGGTATGCATGCTCTCTCATAGCAGCTAGTCAATAAATTCAGTTTCGTTTGACTGCAGGTGTGTTCCTGGTAGTCTCTGTCTAGGGGCTATCGACACTTCCGTAGGGCACAGTGTCACTTCCATGGCATTATATTGGTCAAGGCAAGTCACAAAGCCACCTAACGGTGAGGAGAGGGGAAACAGACTCCTCCTTCTGGTGCGTGGGGCAGAATGGGCACATGAGGGACTAGTGTGCCCATCTTTGGCAATGGCACTGTAGCATACTCATACTTTACAGACAGCAGTTGAATTTTACTTGGGAAATGGATGTGGGACACTGGCACCCGCCACCTGGTTGGGCCATGTTTGGTGACTAGGCCTTATTTACACTCTCAAAATATGACTCCTTCAGTCTTTTTGTTTTTTAAATAAGGGAGGCTGCCTCTTATGTTTTCCTTTATCCCAAATGCTTCATACAATGCCTCTGCTCTCCACTGGCCTTGGACAGCTACTTCTTGTTCTGGGGCGTGTCTCCTTGCTGGTCGCTTTGGGAACTCTGGGACAAACACCTTTGCTGGTTATCTTACTGTTACCATCGTTGTGCCGTGGAGGAGAATTGGCGGGACCAAGGCTACTCTCCTTCCCCAGCCCCCTCTGTCCTGGATACCGCCAACTGCAAGGCTGTTTTTCATAACAGAATTCAGCGGTGGTGAGGTGTAGCACAGAGGGAAAGCTGACAAAACCGTGTGTGGTGGCTCAGTCCTTTACATCTGTCTGTCCCTGGTTTCTCTCTCCTTCTCTCCTCCCCCAGGGGGAGAGCGGACGCTTTCCAACAATTCCCCCTGTTGCTGCCTTCAGTCTTGATATATACAGTAGTCAGACAGACGAATCACCCTAGCGTTAACCATGGTAATCTACTTGTGCAAGACTGTAGGTGTTTTTTCCTTCTTTTTGCTCATCTGTATTTTTCTACAAGGAGGATGTGTTTCTTTTGTAATATGACAAGAAGAAAATCAAGTCTCTTTCTAATTACAAACAGAAGAGGGGGCTGTCCGCAGAGTTCCCTTTCCTTAGGAAAGACTTTCCCCATGAGCCTTAAATTTCTCATTACTTTCTGTTTAACCCTGCCAGCGAGGGTTTAGAATATAGTATGGGACGAGACAGCATAGTTTTTAATGTAAATGCTTAATGGCTTTTTCAATACTTTTCAGACACGTGATCAGAGAGCCAGTCCTAATAAAGAAATGAGGTGTTGCCTGACTTCGTAATCAGTTTAGTTAGGGAGCAGCTTGAGGGAGGAAAGAGGTGAATTCCCGGGCAGGCAGCGACTGCATAGGTAATACTCTGGAGCTTCAGAAAATGGCATCGTAGGAGTGTCTGTGGGAGCAAGATAAAGATGAGGGCATCTCATACTATGATCTTGCAGACACTTCCTCATGGGCGGAGTTTTATAAAGCCCCAACTCAAAACAAATTCTGCTGGAAGCAAGAGGTGTCCTGCTTCTCCTGCTGAGTGCCTTTTCCTAGCACATGGCCATTGAACTTGGAGGTGACAAAATGAGAACAGGAGATATGAGCATACATCCTGTAAGCACAGGAAAAGAGGGATCATGCCTGCCTCCTCTCAAGCACCTTGCCCTTTATTTACTTTGTTACTGATTCACTTTTCCACTTGTAGGCAAAGAGGTTGAATGGAGGGTGACAAGGCTAAGGATGGAGGTTTCTTCCTTTAGGGACCTACATAAGCACTTACTGCATACCTTATACTGTGCTATACACTTTCCCATTGCTAGACAATGTATTTTTAATTTTTTTTTTTTGCTAGACAATATTTATGATAGCAATAATACCCATTCTTGATGCCTATTGTGTGCCAGGGTCCAGGGATGGCCGCTGTGACATTCAGGCCTTAAAACAACCCTGCAAAGGTTCAGGCCAGTCCTGTGAACTCTTCTTCTACAAATGAAGTAACTGATCCTTAGGAAGTGTAAGTGATCTACCCAAAGCCACGTAGAGAATACAAATCCATTCTAGGAAATTAAACACAACATTAGGGTCTCCTGACTCTCAGTCCTGAGGTATTTCCATTAACTGCATTGTGACACCTCCTTGATTTTGATTATTAAATCTGCTCTTTTGCTCTGAGCGAGTGGTTTTTGCTGTTTTCCTTTTGATTTGACCCTTGGGAGCCAATCTTTTACTGGTGCAAATGTGATGAAAGGATTAAAATGATTCCAGCAAACTCCTTCTATAATGTTCTTAAGTTTTCCCTCATCCCACATCGATCTACTAAGTATCTGGCCTCATGCAAACATATGCAGTGATTCCCTCTCATAATGTTTTACTACTTATTGAATTTTCTCTTCTTGGTCCTTGGGGCCCATATTGTGAGAACACATCCACAGCAATCCCTTAATGGGAGCAGAACCCCTAAAGGTCTGAAGAGCTGTGCGAGCATTTCCTATCAGCCTGACATTTTTTTTTCCCCTCCTGGAATTCTCTTCCTTGAGTGATGCAATTGGAAACAAATTCCCTCATAGTGAGATACCTAGGGAAGCTCAGTGGAGAGCAACAAAAATGATGAAATGTTTTCAAAATAAGACCCTTGAGGAAGAAGTAAGAAACCAAACCTGTTCAGCCTTGTGTCAAGAAGACTTAGGGGAGAAATAACTATAAACATGTGCTGATGTAGTGGACAAAGTAGAAGGTAGTTTGCCTCATTATAAAGGAGGGCAAAGGAAGTAGGAAGGGGGCTGAGTTATAGTAAGGGAAATTTAGTTTAAAAGAGGAGATTAACACATCCTGAGGTAGCTTACTGAAAATCCCATTTCTACCCATTATCACTACAATGTATTTACCCCATATAGGCACACTTTTGTATCGGGTTGACTATGGCGTAACACGGTGAGGAGTGGGCTGGGTACGGGGAAGAAGGTCCTTGTATTCGTGGACAACCGTGGTCTCGCTTGTACTGAGCCTGAACGACTGAGCGAGGGTCAATGTTTGATTGGTTCGTGACTCCTCTTTGGCAGTTACAGAGCAATTGTCTATAATACAGAATAATAATATAATGATAACAACAACAACACTTACTGAGCACTTCTGAGTGCCAAGCATTGTGCGAATAAGCGCCTCACATGTCTGGAAGTTAAGAGTGATTGGACACTGGTTTCCTCACGGAGAAGGGTGTCTGATAGTCATGGTGGACCTGAGGGCACTCTAAGTATTTAGCCAATGGAAGCCAGGTTTGCTCTGGGTCCTACAATGCATGAGGCAGTTTCCTGAAGTTGGCTGGCTCAGAATGCCGACAGAATTTCTCTTGAGAACATTTTAGCTCTAAAGAAACCCCTAAGTTTTGAAGAAGCCCCCCAGCTTCAATGTGACATGAAACTCTTCACCGTATGAAGGGGCCTTGGGAGCCTTCCGCCAACAGCAGTAACAAAGGTGTAAAAGCAGGGGAGGGTGATTATTGAAGCTGAAGGGTTTTATCTGTGGCTTCCAGGGAGTCTCAGACCTGACAGACCTTAAGAATTCTGCTGGAAACCTTTGAAAGCTATAGATTTCCTGGGCACCAGCCCTGGAAATTCTGACCCTGTAGGTCTGAGGTAGATAGCTAGCCAGGGAAACTTTTGTTGTCGTTATCCCACAAGGGATTCTAAGGGCTAGCTGTGGGTCCCACTACCCCAGTCCCACCCATCCATTTATGAATGGGGGCTGTGAACGCTCAGGGATGCAGAGCTGGGCTTTGCAGGCAGGTCTCCTGGTTACTCCTCTTGCACCCCAAGACTCTGCTCATGGCTTGTTGCTGCTTAGTGTTGGGTCCTTATAAAGAAAGAAAAAGAGAACATGAAAAAAGGACATCCCAAATTTCGATGATAGGTTCATGATTGCATGTAGGTCCCTCCCTCCCCGTGGGCCTTCCCTGGGCGTTTGCTGTGCGTTTGGACTGTAGGCCATTATGCTTTATGATGATTAGCGCAGGCCCAAGACTGATGTGAGCACAGGCAGAGCTTGCAGCCACCCGGATAATTAGGGAAGCTCTCTAAATAAAAGCCGTAGCTCCAGTACTTCATTACTTAAGGCTTGCGACTGTCAGGGAGTAACATAAAATGTTTATTTTATTTTTTTAAAGGGGTTGAGATGATGTCAGGAAGAAGAGACAAAGGAGCCCTTTCTGCTGGGGAATCAAAGTGGGAGAAGCCCAGAGGAAGTTGTTCGTATTTTACCCAGTGCCCACTGAGCTCCGGAGTCGCTGAGGAGCGAGCGCTGGTAGAACAGGTGACCGAGTCTGTTTGTATAGGGCGTGTGTGCATGCGTGTGTGTGTGTGTGTGTGTGTGCGCGTGCGGCGACTTCAAATCCTTGAGGTTAGGGGAAGCGTTCAGCTCATTTCAGAAATAAGTTAAACGGAAACCCAGCAAGAGGTTAAGAACCTGCTTGGGTCGGGGGCACAGCTGGGATTTGAACCACAGCCAGCCGTCGGATTGCCAAGCCTGAACACAGACCTGCTCTTCCTGCCCACAGCGAGATGGTTGTATCAGGCCAGGGCAGAACGGAGCAAGAACCTGTCCAGGGGTCAAAATCCACATGCTAACCTGAAGGTCATTTGTCCTAGTCCCAGGCTCAGAACTCAGTCTTCTGTTCTCATTGTTCTGCTTAAATTCTGGCTTAAGTCTGTTTGCTTTTGGAACTGTGTCCCCTGATCACCCTCCCTGTGCCCAATCCTGGCTCAGCAGCTTAGTGGGGGCAGAGGGGTGGGGGGTGGAGAGCATGGGGGGTTAGGAGGGTGGAGGGGCGGTGCTCTGCCTTACCTGCAGCTTCCAGCCTCACCTCAGCATCCTCACTGGGACTCTTGAATGGCACCTACTCACCCGCAGTCCCTATGGACCTCTTGAATTGGAGCCAGTCTTCAGCTAGACCCATTCTGCAGTGCATCCCTTGTGGGACAGAGAGAAAGAGGGGATTCAGTGCGGAGCTTGTCTGGGAGCGCCGTGAGACCTCAGCAGGACAAGTCAGAGCTGGTGGAGGGTTTCCTCCATGTGAGTGCAGACTTGCCTTTTCTGGGACATGTGCCAGGGTGGGCAGCTGCTCCACAGAGTAGCACTTATGGCCTCTGGTGGGGATGGCATGTGGATGGAATACATGACACAACCAGCCAGATTTTTGACTTTGAGTTCCAAAGACCTTGAGCCTGAGGGAAATCAGTAGCAAAAGTGAGATGTCCAGCTTCCCGCTTCTGGAGCCTCGGCTGAGGGGACATGGACGAAAAGGAGGAGAGAGACTCAGTTTGGGGGCTGAGGCTTACAGCTGCGGAAGTGGGGGGCTTCCATAACCCCAGTTAGGTTTGGAGGAACTGGAATGGAGGAAAAGCCTCTAGTGCATGGTCCCCATTTTCCACAGAGATCCAGGAGATGCTGTTCCCCAGGACAGAGGTGACTGCACAGGATATCCAATAAGTTGTCCTGAGACAGCCTCACTCACTGTACCCGCCAAAGCCAGCATGGCATGGCACCAACAGGCCATCCCCCTGCACCAAAGAGGAGGATATCAGAGGTTGAGGATTCTAGCCTCACAAGGGTCCCTGTACACCAGCATGATGTCAGAGCAGCTTTCCAGAAGAAGGCAGGGAATATAAGAGATAGCAGGATCCAAAGAGGCCCCAGAGATCAAGAATAAGGGCTGAGGCTCCACTGAGCAGTGTAGACTGAGGACAGGTGTAGACTGAGGATAGGAGCCTAGTTGAAGAGGGGGGTGTGTCCTGACGCCAGAGTGGGCAGGTGTTGAGTGAGGGCCAGCCAGCCTCTTGTAGAGTCTGAAGTACAGACACAGCCCTGTGACTTCTGGGGCCAGGGAAGCAGAGAGACAGAATCTCTGGGTTCACATCCAGCACCTTCCACTCCTCCCATGTTTTTGAGAGCTTCCCTGCCCAGAGGCAGATGGCTGCCTCTGACAGCCCAACTTCCTCCTTTTGTGGGCTGCTAGGATTTAACCTCTGCAAGATCAGCTTTATTATGATCACTCCGATTTATCTGGTGCCATCCCAGCATGCGGCTGCTTGCTGAAAGGTACGGTCTATTAGGGGACATTGTTAAGCGGTAGGAGGAGAGCAAGGACGTGGCTGCTTTGCTGCTGTCCCTACAGTTTAGTGTTTGACTGATAGGTGTGTAAACAAGAAAATACTGTGGCTGGATCCCTGTGCTTCCAAGGAGTCTGATGACATACAAGATGATGTCTTAGTTGCACTAATACAGCCAAATTAATTGACATCCAATAATTGATATCAACTAATATCTAATATTAGATATTAGATATAAAATTAATTGGTATTAACTTAATTAACTAATGGTTCAGATCTGTGGAGCACCCATTATGTGCTAGGTTCTATAACAGAACACTAATGCCCTAGAATAAGTATATATACATATATATTAAATATATATATGTGTGTATATATACATATATGTCAGAATCCAGATAATTTCAAATCCAGAAAACATATATATTTTCTATCAGAGGAGGTTTCTTGAGGCAGCTTTCCTGATCAGCTCTATTTTTAGATTCTGACTTGTGCCTATTCCGTTCCAATTTAACCATGAGTCTGCAATATAGGGATCTGATAGTTTTTTCCCCTGGTAGCGTTTAATCCTGGCTTTAAATGTATTAATAATTGCTTATCATTTATTTATTTTTTTTTAATTGTTATTTTTTATAAACAAATTTTTATCCCCAGGGGTACATGTCTGTGAATCGCCAGGTTTACACACTTCACAGCACTAACCATAGCACATACCCTCCCCAATGTCCATTACCCCACCCACCTTTCCCGACCCCCTCCCCCCAGCAACCCTCAGTTTGTTTTGTGAGATTAAGAGTCACTTATGGTTTGTC